>JAFVLL020021331.1:0-39744 GCA_021397915.2 Tor tambroides
AAGACAGGAATATTTTTTTCTACAACAACAACAGTAGTGTTTACAACAGCAAAACCACCATACCCTGTAAACTCAACAACAACAACAACAACAACGATAATAATAATATAATTCCAGAGTAATTAAGAGGTGCAAAAAATGTCTTTAACATTTAAACTTAAAATGGTATTTTCTGTTCTGTTTCTTTTTCAAACCTGCGTCATGGCATTTGCTGCTGTATCAATACAGAAGCATCCATTTCGATACACATATCAGCAAGGGGCACAGCCCTATTAAAAGCCGTGTTCCATGTGCCCCTTTTATACTTTGAGCACCCGCCCCTCCAAAGGTCTCTGCACGGACCTGGCAAGGTACTACCACAATCAAGGCACAAGGACATTGGTAAAACAGTCTATGTAACGTCAGTGGTTCAACCATAATTTTACGAAGAAACGAGAATACTTTCTGTGCGCAAAGAAAGCAAAAAAACTACTTTATTCAACAATTTGTCTCCTCTGTGTCACCCTAGTGCGCCATTTTGGAGAGTACCATGATGCATGCACGCAGTTTGAATTGGACGTAAACAGCATATGTTTATGTTCTGATCAAAGCGCGCGCATGCACGTTCTGTGTCAGCAGTACCACACGCTTACGTTGTTTACGTTAAGATCAAAGCACGCGCATGCGCCATGATACTCTCCAAAATAGCGCTCCAGGGTGAACTGGAGAGACTAATTGTTGAATAAAGTTGTTATTTTTGTTTTCTTTGCGCACAGAAAGTATTCTTGTAGCTTTGTAAAATTACAATTGAACCACTGATGTCACATGGACTGTTTTACCGACTGTTGTCCTTACTACGTTTCTGTGCCTTGATTGTTGTAGTACCCTTGCCGTCTGTGGGAGGGTCAGAGAGCTCTCGGATCTCATCAAAAATATCTGAATTTGTGTTCCAAAGATGAACAAAGGTCTTGATATGAGGGTGAGTAATTAATGACAGAATTTTCATTTTTGGGTGAACTATCCCTTTAAATATTGTTTCAAGATGTTTTAATTCAAAACTGTTTAATCCTGTTTGAATCACAGTAACAGAAATTTACTGTATAAAATACAGTTCACACTAAAACACAAAAATTACTACAGATATTGATACTCTGTGAGCCTTAAGAAACCTGTTAGGAACCTCGTTTTTTTTCAAAATCATAAGAATGATAAAACCGTAATGTTAAGGTTTAATAAGAATTTAAGTAACAGAAAAAAGTACAAAAAGTACACATACTGTATATAAAATCATACTATTTTTATACTACTTTTAATTAAAATGCTGATTTAATAATGCTGAATGCTGAATTAATAAATGCTAATTTAAGCATAAAATAATGTCTGATTTAAGAATGTAATAAGAATAATAAAAAAAATCTCCTCCTTACGGTTATGAAAAAAAGTTATTACATTTTTCATAAATTTGTCATAATAATAATAATTCAGAATAATTAAAAATGTGTTCCAAAAAATCTTAATGCTCTTAAAATGTTTCTTTTTTCTTTGTATATTTTCCCTTTGATTTCAGGGTTAAATTGACATGTTTTGTAACCTTGACAGGTTTCGGAAGACTCACCCAACTACTGTAAAATAATGTAATCATAAATTAATACAAAATGTCCTTCAGTAATAGTAAGAAGCTTCAGAATGTTTAATCTGACTATGTTTGACAGTATCTGTAACTATGAAATTTTGCCAAGTAGATCTATAAAAATGCAGACTTAATTTAAGGGTATAATTGATTTAATCTGGACTCATGATTAGGTTAATCACAGTGTTTGAGTAAGAGTTGAGTATCAGCCATTGTGTGTGTTTACGTGCTGTCTGTCTTCATCACTGCTGTCTGCTGTCTGTGGGCTCTGTGTGTCTCTGTCTGTCCTCAGGGGAGGAGAGCAACCAGACGAATCGTCCGCGCTGCTCACAGAGCCATGGAGAGAAGAGAACGCCACACCGTCTCCTGAGATTCACACACACATACACACACACACACACACACACAGTAAATGACATAAAACTGAAGATCAAGGACAGAAATGCTGCCAAGGCCCTTAGGCACCAGCCCCTTGAGAGACCCTCCTTGCACAAAATGTGAGACATAATGTCCCAATAATGACAAATAACATCACAAATATGAGACAGTCAGAGACCCCACTGGCCTGGTTCATAATCCACCTTTGCAAGGTGCATCTGATGATGAAAGAAAGAGCGTTTTACCGGCCAGCTCTTGGTTTTGAGGGTCCATCCGCTCTAGACTGTCCAGCAGCTCATCTATCTGTGATTTAATCACAGTCAGTTCTTTCTTAATACACATCAGCTCCTCCATTCTTACTGCAGAGAGAAGGAGGTTAGCGAGCAGTAATGTTATGTTCAGCGACACTAACGACAAACTAATGCCACCGGTTGAGACAATATTGCCAAACATATTGCATTTCCATTTGCCACCACTAGTGATGCAGAAATGACACACTGCAGCTTTAAATAAAGACGTTAAAACATCTGAGATGTAGCTTAGCAGTTAGCACACAAAAAATAGTGGATTTTGTGATAAAGTGTGCAAGTAGCAGCACCAATCAAACTGCAAAAATAACTGTCTCCAAACAAGTTTCCCAACTGGTCTTTTCTGCCCCCCTCCCCCATCTGTCATTGGTTGGACAAACATGTAGCCCCGCCCCAAACTCACATCATCAGTTGAGCCACAGCTTTCACCATTTAAAGCATAGCATAGCATAAAAATGATGTACTTAAGCTTACTTAAGCCAAAAAGTTAAATTGTAGGACTTTCAAGAGACAAATGAGGATGCCCCGATATAAGCAACTCTTCTAATCGAATGTCTCTAATGATGGAAACTTAGATTGGACCTCTTTTTTCCACAGCGTGATAATACCACTCAAACACCCCTCCAATCCCAGCTGGATAAAAAAATCCCATTCCAGCTCAGCACTAGCCATTAAAAAGCGGTTTGACCTCCCAGCTACAAAGGCAAACTCATTCTACTGTGATCTGCTGGCAGTAAAAACTATTAGGGCTTGTAATAAAGCACTATAAACGCTTCTTATTGGTTATGCACTATTAATTTGCTATAATTGCTTTTGGTGATAGGCTAGGTTTGATTACTGAGGGAGTAGTTCTATAGCAGAGGGAGGATTTTAATGAAGAAACCATCTGGAGTTCGACAGCAGAGGTGCATGCATGCACGTAGACGTAGACGCTCAAAAAAAAAAAAAAAAACTCGATTCCATGAACAACATTCACCAAAACACAATTCAAGGGTACATGCTGATATTTCTCATGAGATGCAAATGCAAACATGATTGCTAAGGCATTGCAACACTATACCTTTCTATATAACATGATCGCTCACTGTAACAAACTCCAGTACTCAAGGGGGTGATAGAGTCACCTTAAAATTTCTCAGGCAGCTTGTTATAAACATACTGACAGTTTAACTAACTTTAATTTGCACAGCAATGCCAACTTTATTCAGTTTATAACTCGATACATTACTTTTAGGGTTGCTCAGCAAAATATCACAGACGAAATCCAGTCATTTCATTAGAAATCCGCATAATTGTGAGTTTCATGTGTGGACGAAAAAGCTGGTCTGAAAGCTTACAATTCTGCACTATTTACAGTATCCAATGGACCTAGTGCATGCAAAATTTTGCTGAAATTTGGCTAATGTGACTGTACCATTACATTGTGTCTACACCAGGCGTGACTGTTGCATTGCTTGGAGCTGAAACAGCTTGAGGCTACATTTTACAATGTGTAATTTATAAAACAAACTATAACAAGCTAAAAGTAATTGTTTCTAAACAGGTTTCCTAACTGGTCTTCCGAACTGGTTGCGTTACTCAGCGTTAAAACAGCTTGAGGCTGTCTACATTTTAAAATATGTCATTTCTAAAACAGACAAAAATAACAATTGCTTCCAAATGGGTTTCCTAACTGGTCTATTCTGTTCTGCCCCCTATCTGTCATTGGTTGGACAAACAATAGGGGCTTGACTGTTGTCACATATTGGCCATTGCAACAGATTGAAGCTGTTTACAATTTAAAGTATATTGTTTGTAAAGCAAACTGTAACAAACGAAAAATAACCATTGTTTCCAAACACGTTTCCCAACTCGACTGAACAATATGTTCTACCAATGTTTTGCTATGAAAATGAGTTATTTCTGAATGTTCTTTGAACGTTCAAAATGCCCATTTTGACACTGATTATGCAAACATTTTGTTTTATATTTTTTGCAAATATTATGGGAACGTTACTCTGAACATTCTGAAACAATGTTACATTTAAAAAAGGTTAGAAAAATGGGCAACTAAAATGTTTCAGAAAAACGTTCCATGAGCAATGTAAAAATAATGTTTTAATGCAGCTAATGGTTATCAGAACGTTTGTTCATAATTTTGAGAGAACTTTGCCAAAAGTTCATAACATTAGCCAAAGTTCAGAAAATGCTCCCTTTTAGCTGGGGTATTAGTTATTATAATTTTCTTCGTTTTTTTTTCAGTTTTGTCATGTCCCAACAATTGCGGCCAATGTAGATGCATAGATTTCATATCAAAACAGGAAGTTGGAATGGTGCATAACCGTTATGCAGCCCAGCAAAATCCATGATTTGCTCTTTGCTATTAATAGTCAAATTAAATTTAAAATTTACATTTAAATTTAAATTGAGAGCATTTTTGGACAAATATTTGGACATTCCCTTTAATGTGAGATTGCCATTAATATATTCAGTCCCTTTTTTGTGGAAAAGTGGTCATTTTTAATTGTATATACGCTAAAAGTTACAAAACTTCTTTATCCTGAGCTTTGAAAGATGTCAGTGCATCTTACGCTGGATTCCTCTGCTCCTGGACTTGTGTCTGCTCTGAGGTTTTTCTCTGCTTTGCCGCGGGGCTGCGGAAGATGAAGAAGGCAATGAACACGTCTGTCGAAAAGATGCAAAGTCACACGGGATGGTCGTCACAGACATCGGAACACGTTGATAATCAGAAACCCTGAAAATGAAAACCAGAAAAGTGATTTGAAAGAAATAAGTACACCAGGAAGATTTTCTTCTGATTCACAAGACACGGTTATTATTGGCAGGCCCTGGCCTACTTCCTGTTCCACATCTGAAGAACATCACAGCTAATTATGCATGCCAGCCGCAGCCTCTGCATGATACATACATTAGCGGCATGGCACTTTACTGATCACTCTACGTCTCCAACTTTATCCGCTCTGTCACATCCTCGGCATGCTGAGAACGTCTGCAAACTTGGCAACAAAGAGCTTTTTCAAAAATCGCTAAGCTTTTATTTAAAGATTAGCAGGGTCTATGAAATAGGAGACTTTTCCCATTATGCCCTGAGGCCTAGCAGTTTGTGACCGGAGAGAGATATCAGGAGATGAGAGATTGGGAGAAATCTGCTGCTGGTGTCAAGAGCGTGATGGAGCATGCAATTAGGAAAACGGGCTAGGATAGAGCGAAAGAGACGGGACCAGACAGAAATAAAGGCAAAAGCAGGCCCACACTGATTCTGCAACTAAAGAATGTGCTGTAGATTTCTGGAGAGTTGAAATGTCCTTTGGGAGTCAGATTATTAAATATTATGGTTTTTAAATTAAATTGATTAAATTAAAAATTTTAGTTAGTTACATAAGGCTTTCTACAAGGAGTAAGAGTGTGGTTACCAAATTTTAACATCTTAAATTTGGGATCTTGGGGGCACAAAGTTAAAAATGTTGGGTGCGTACATAAAGTGTCCTGATATCATAAAAAGCCTAATTTAAAACAAATAAAATTATTAAGAAGCTTATTAAGAATTTAAGCATGATGTTTTATCATTCAAAACTTTTATTTCTGGTAATTAAAACATTTCTCATATATATATATATATATACAGTGTTGGGTGTAATGCATTACTAAGTAATTAATAGGGGTGTAAATTTAATGGTTTGTCAAGATACGATACGATATTGATTCTCATACCTAGCGATACGATATTTGCCGATACCTCAAAAAAAATTCTACGATACGATTACGATTCAATACAGGAGTAAATCGATTGATATATTGATATTATGATATTATATACCTATTTTAAACAACCATCTACAGGTGCATCTCAATAAATTAGAATGTCGTGAAAAAGTTAATTTTTTCTTGTAAGTTATTTCAAAAAGTGAAACTTTCATATATTTTAGATTCATTGCATGTACAGTAAAACATTTCAAAAGTTTTTTTGTTTTAATTTTGATGATTAGAGCTTGCAGCTCATGAAAGTCAAAAATCAGTATCTCAAAATATTAGAATATTTATATTTGAGTTTCAATTAATGACCATCCCTACAGTATAAATTCTGGGTATCTCTTGTTCTTTGAAACCACAATAATGGGGAAGACTGCTGACTTGGCAGTGATCCAGAAAACAAACATTGACACCCTCCATAAAGAGGGTAAGTCACAGAAGGTCATTACAGAAATGTGTGGCTGTTTACAGAGTGCTGTATCAAAGCAAAGTTGACTGGAAGGAAGAATTTGGGTAGGAAAAGGTGCACAAGCAACGGGGATGACAACAAGCTTGAGAATACAGCCAAGCAAAGCTGATTCAAACACTTGTGAGAGCTTCACAAGGAGTGAACTGAAGCTGGAGTCAGTGCATCAAAAGTCACCACACTCAGACGTCTTCAGGAAAATGGCTACCAAGCCACTTCTGAAACACAAACATCGTCAGAAGCCTCTTACCTGGGCTGTGGAGAAAAAGAACTGGACTGTTGCTCAGTGGTCCAAAGTCCTCTTTTCAGATGAAAGTAAATTTTGCATTTCATTTGGAAATCAACGTCCCAGAGTCTGGAGGAAGAGTGGAGAGGCACAGAATCCAAGCTGCTTGAAGTCCAGTGTGAAGTTTCCACAGTCAGTGATGATTTGGGCTGCCATGTCATCTGCTGGTGTTGGTCCACTGTGTTTTCTGAAGTCCACAGTCAACGCAGCCATCTACCAGGAAATTTTAGAGCACTTCATGCTTCCTTCTGCTGACAAGCTTTATGGAGATGCTGATTTCATTTTCCAGCAGGACTTGGCACCTGCCCACTGGTGTAAAGTGTGCCAAAAGCTGCTTCAATGACCATGGTGTTACTGTGCTTGATTGGCCAGCAAACTCGCCTGACCTGAACGTATTGTCAAGATGAAGATGAGACACACCAGACCCAACAATGCAGATGTCCTGAAGGCCGCTATCAAAGCAACCTGGGCTTCCATACCACCTCAGCAGTGCCACAAACTGATCACCTCCATGTCACGCCGAATTGAGGCAGTAATTAAAGCAAAAGGAGCCCCTACCAGGTATTGAGTACATATAACAGTAAATGAACATACTTTCCAGAAGGCCAACAATTCACTAAAAATATTTTATTTATTTTTTTTAATTGGTCTTATGAAGTATTCTAATTTGTTGAGAGTGAATTGGTGGGTTTTTGTTAAATGTGAGCCTAAATCATCACAATTCAAAGAACCAAAGACTTAAACTACTTCAGTCTGTGTGCACTGAATTTATTTAATACACGAGTTTCACAATTTGAGTTGAATTACTGAAATAAATGAACTTTTCCAGGACATTCTAATTTATTGAGATCCACCTGTAAATTTTTATTAACTCACAAATGCAACCAAAATATATAACATGAACATTTATCTGACATTTTCACATCCTGTACCTCAATTGGGACATTCACAACAAAAAAATAGGCCTGCACTTTTTTTTTTTTTTAAATAATATTAATAAAGAAAATAAACAATTGGAAAAACAATTCTGGCTGCTAATATGAGCTCAGTGCTAAAAACTTTTCTACAGATACCAAAATTACAAGCAATAGCAGAAAATAAATACAGTAGAACAAAGACACAAGTTCAGTAAACGGTGTTTATTCAGGTTTTTCAGCTCAGTCTTAAATTTTCAGGTACACTACAGAAATGTAATAATCAAATGTAAAATAACTGCTTAGTCTTCACTGTATGAATTAAATATAGATGAATCATTTTTGATGTTACAAAGGTTATTTAGTCAGGAGCAGTGAGCACTTGTATTTTTCTTTGACAGCATTAGATTGATTATTAGTTTGCTTTCACTTTAAGAACGAAAGCACGGATTTAATATACTGATACACATGCCTTTTCTTTCCCAACTGTTTACGTTAAGACATATGCCTAACCGACTGTGTTTACTAGGATATTCACCAAAACGCGCATTTTGATGTAATTGCGTCTGTATTTATTAATCCACGCACAAAAAAACGTAAGAGAGCTCAATTTAGTATTCGCGCGGTGTAGGCACAGCTGTCTGTGTGTGCGCGCGGAAAACTTCTAACACAGCGCTCGACTGTTCCGCAAACAATCCTGAGCGTCTTTTATGCTCGTCATGTGCCTTCGGGCAGTCCTTATAAGTGAGTTTGAAGGAGAACGCACGCGTTGGCGGTACTGCATAAACGGATATTATGTGAAAATGTGGACAGTGCCGAAATAAAGGAGCCTATTTATACTACAGATATCGATATTTTACGCATCGATGCATCGTATCGTCAGACATCGTATCGATGTATCGATCCATATCGATGAATCGTTAGGCCCCTAGTAATTAATTACTGTAATTTAATTACATTTTCCTTGAAAAAGTAAAGTAAGGGATTACTCTTAATTTTTCTGTAATTTAATTACAATTACTTCTAATGTAATTGCATTAAATACTAGACTATAGAATAATTCTATATAAAATAATAGTGGATTTAACATCAGAATGTAATATCTATTAATCTATATTAATCTATTAATCTATATCTATATTAAAATTTATGTTTTTAATGTAACCTTCTCCCTTTAAATGGTTTAGATAGTTCAAGAATAATTTATGCAATTTTATATTATTTATTTGAAAGAATTAAAAGAGCAGTTTCATGTCTATCCTTGTAGTGTTTAACTGGTTGAAGTTGCAAATCAAGTTAAACAATACAGGGATAGACATGAAACTAAATTTTAATTCTTTCAAATATAAAATTGCTTACATTTAGAAAGTAATTAGTAATAAGTAATGCAATATTTTTAAGAAAGAGAGTAATTAGTATGGTAATCTAATTACACTGTTGAAGGTGTAATTAGTAACTAGTAATTAATTACTTTATATATATATATATATATATATATATATATATAAAAAAACCTTAACTAAAATTGGATACAGCAGAATATATTTAAAAAAAAAATACCTGAAGTAATAGTAATTAATTTAAATGGTATCTAATAAAATAACTAAAATTCAAATAAAAACTATACAGAAAATAATAAATTGGCAAAAAAACCCAACAAATTTACTGAAACTAAAATTAAAATGAAAACACAAAAAAAGCTGATTCAGAATAATAATTAATAATAATTAATAATGTTAATTTATACTAAAATACCACAGATTTTCAAGTAGTATATTTTAAAAGAACTATTTTCTGTTTTAATGTTATTTTAATATTTTAATATGCTAAAATGTAATTAATGCAAAGCTGACACGTCTCTCTCTCTCTCTCTCTCTCTCTCTGTGTGTGTGTGTGTGTGTGTGTGTGTGTGTGTGTGCGTGCGTGCAGAAATTTTTCCAAAAATGTATAACTAAGGAAATGATATTAGTGAATTTAATATTTGTATGGCAAGTAAGGTATGTCATGGGCTGGGTTGTAACTGATTACATGTAATCTGGATTACGTAATCATATTGCAAATATTAAGTACTTGTAATTCAATTATATTGCATTTTAAATTACTCGTAATCAGACTACAGTTACTTTTTTATCGATTACATAATTACATTATTCGCACAATACCAATAAATTATTCATAATTTATTGGTTCTCCCTAATTCTGTTTTTTCATCCTTGATCCCCTGTTTTGGAAACCTTGACGTAATGTTTAATGCAGTTGGTTTTAATAGCAATGAATGCAATATGTTTTCTTTCTCTTTGTATTTTTAAAACAATGGCACAAGATTATCCTATTTAAATCAATGTAATAAATGAGCCAGGTCGAAAGTAATCTAAAAGTAATCATAAAGTAACTTCGATTATATTACCAAAAATGTGTAATGTAATGGATTACATTACTAACTACAGTTTTTGTCATGTAATTTGCAATCCATAACAGACTACAGTTTGTCAGTACATATATACACACATTTTTTAAGAATGAGATACATGTGTTTTAATCAAAGAACTAGTACTTTGTTGTCTGTCCTACCTATTTTGATGATTTTCATGACTACGATACAGGAAATTATTGCGCAGAGAAATTTAGACACAAAGCAGGCTGGAATCAAACTTCAGTTTCCCACACGAGCATTATAGCTTGACACGCCTGGAGCATGAGCGCTAACCGCTAAGCCACAGCTCCATAACTGCATACTGCTAAAATGCTAATGCATTCTCCTGCTGTCTTTCCTCCCTTTCTCTTTCTCAGTGAAGGAAATGGGATCACACGCCACACGGAGAGGTCTCTTAAAACTAATGAGATTTTGTTCTAAAGTGACAGGCTGATCTCTCAGACAAGCTTCATTATCCAGAGTTCAGTGTCTGCCTGACAGCTCACAGAGAGAGAGGCGAGCAGCACTAGCATCTGAATCAAACGCTTCACTGTATGCGGTTCTATCAACGGTCATTCATGTACATCTGGTCAGATATCAGCTTTCATTTTATTGCGAAGACGGATTTGCTGGCTGTTCAATAAATTGAGGAACAGCAGGGGATATGAAGACATCATCCAGCAATAATATCTCTCTTTATGAGGTTTATCTTTATAAAACAATACTGAATTGGCACAAGCATTCTGATCTATCATTGTAGCTCGCAGAAATTGTTTGCTGTATCATTAGCGCATCTGTTTGTTGTTAACTAATTTCGCTGTGTAAATTGAACAGACAGTATTGTACAGTGTAAATCTGAAACCGCTCACTTGTCCTTTGTGTGTTTGACATGATTGATTCTTTCCCTGAGGTAATTCAGATTGATTAATTCAAATCGAGTGTGCACACAGGGGAAAGTGGTTTGGCTGAAATGAATTGGGATCATACAAGCGGGATGGAGGTTAATGGAGTGGAAGAAAATCTTTTGCTATTTCAGCACAGTTAAAAATCAAAACATGGGCATTTCAGATGAACGGGAAAATAATGACAAGCCCCACAACTGAAATATACTCCTGCGTCCACAGAACTGAAATCTGCAAACGCGTTTGGCTTTGGGTCATGCGTGAGCAAACATCACAATATGACCTGAGAGATCATAAATAATAATTTAGATTAGTATGACAATGTTACTAATGGAGAATTGAACAGCACATATACCGGTGACTCACACATTCCAGCTGAGCTTTTCTAATGTGCTGACTGGATATGGGTGAAAAACACATTTTGTTTTGAAGCAGATAAAATTTTTAATACAATAATGCTCTATATGTTAACATTAATAACTGGCCAACCTTCCATGTAACAACAATGAATTAAATATTTTTATATATTTAATATTTTTAGTTAATGTGGTAATGCTTTAGTACAGGGACCAATTCTCGTTATTAATTAGTTGCTTATTAGCATGCATATTGTTAACATATTGGCTGTTTATTAGTACATTTAAGGCACATATCGTGCATGACCATATTCTACATCCCTAATCCTACCCAATACCTAAACTTAACAACTACCTTATTAACTATTAATAAGCAGCAAATTAGGAGTTTATTGAGGCAAAAGTCGTAGTCAATGGTTTGTTAATAGCGAGAACTGAACCTTAAAATAAAGTGCAACCGTTAATGTTCATTTCTATGTATAGCCTACATTTTTAAGTATAATTACAGTAATGAACAAATGTGATTTAACAATGAACTGTTCATTGTTAGTTCATGCCAGCTGAAGTCCATTAAATAATATTAAAAGTGACAACATTTGAATGACTGGTTTGTAGGTTAATTGGTTAACTGACTGAATGACGAATAGATTGATTGGTTGGTTGGCTGGTTGATAGAAAAGACTCACTGACTAATTAATTGGTTTGTTTGGCTGATAGAATAGTCAGGTTGATTGGTTGACTGAGGCCCTGTCCCAAATGGAACACTTCATGTGCACTTTTGGTCTTGCGGACTTACAATGGCCGCCGCATGCGCATGTCCGTTAAGTCCACGAGACTGTAGGGTGTCCCAATCGTCATTTTAGCGTTCAAAAAGGTACTTGCGAGCGCCCCCTTTGCGGCCGTTATGCGCCCTCGATCCGCACTTCTGCCAAGCCCGCACTGGGGCGAGCTCCGCAGCAGACTTCCACCTAACAGTCAAAGCGGCATTACGTCACGAAAGTGCGGACTCAGAGGAAGACCGTGAGGGTTTAGGGTGCCATTTGGGACAGGGCCTGAGTGACTGGATGGTTAGCTAGCTGGCTAGTCTTTGATGGTTTGTTGATAGAACAGTGGGTAGGTTGAAAGGTAATTGGACTGCCTGATTGATTTACTGAGTTTGTTGATTAATTGGTAGGGTGTAGTGTTAACCGCAATTCTTTATATCAACATTTATCTTTACATTTATGCATTTGGCAGATGCCTTTATCCAAACGTGACTTAAAATGGAGGTACACATTTTGGGCCAGATTGACTAAACAGGGCAAATTATCGTTAGAGCGCAATTCTATAAAAGCACTGACGAGAGGGGGAAATTCTGTGTGTTATTTACTGACAATGCGTGCATTAAAGAACAGACCCAGCCAGAACATTTCCATAATGACCAGCGCAAATTAGCACCTACTTTAAGACATGCTTTTTTTGGGCGTTAAATAATGGAGCAAATACCAGTAATTTGACGAGCGCAAATGTTAGTAAATTGCATTGTGTGATTCATTTAATACTTTCCTCTCATAAATTTTGCATCTGCAAGGGAAACTCCTACAAATGCATATTCAATAAGGTCAGATGCAAAAATAACTGTGTCCATGCCTTTTCAGCGCTAATTCTTCACTGCATGTCTTAAATCCTGACAGTACTGTTTTAAAGCCAAAAGACGGTTTGCATTGGCGCAAGCTGTTAGTAAATCTGGCCGTTTATCTGTTCTTTGTCCTCTGGAGCAAGTTTTGTTTGGACTTGATGTTCATCATTCCTAATACATCTGTTAAGTCATAATCATACAACATTTTTAAATAAAGTACAGCACAATACAGTAAACTGTAGAATGTGATGGATTGGTTGGTTGGTTGGCTGGCTGGTTTATTAAATGGTCAGTAGGTTAATTGGTAGATTGACTAATATTTTGATTGGTTGCCTAGTTAGTTGGTTAGTTGAAAGAAAAGTCAGGAAGTTCAGTGGTAGACAGGGGTGTGTTTCCCAAAAGCATTATTAGCCGACTATGGTCACAAGTTCCTTCGTTAACAGCATTGTTCAATGAGTCTGTGTTTCCCGAAACCATATTAGTTCAAACAGCATCAAAAAGTTGTGAGGTTGGAATGACAGATCTTGACTTGTGGTTAAAGCATAGTTTCTTTTTTGTATGGCATGTGGATTTTATAAATCCTTGTCTTGAGCAAAATAAGCAAGCTGACATTCATTACAATCTATATCTTGCGGTTTTAATATGTACAAATTTCATTTACATGTTTTACTTTGTCAAGAGAGAAAAGTGCTGTTTTTTGAAGAGTGCGCATGTGCTCTAGTACGTAAGAAAGAGCTGATGATTGAATCTGGAAATAAAGCAAAAGAAAAAAGAAAAATGAGAATTAGCCCTCAGATGCCATGTGCGTAATTTAGCAAAAAATCTGGCATTAATTCAGTCTTTAACAGATTAATCAAAATAAGTTATTACTCTATCACCTGCATGGCATCCTTAACCAATGTGGTTAAATGATAAATTTGCAACAATATTTTGGGGAACAAGTTAACAAGTTGATTTCTTCAACGATGCATGGTGCTGTGCTAGTTAAGCAGCGAGTTACGCCATTGTACAGGAAATGCATCCCTGACTGAATAATTGGTTGGTTGGTTGATAGAACAGTCAGTGGGTTGAATGGCAGACTGACTTGTTAATTGATTGTTTGAATGGCTGGTTACTTGGTTATAAAACAATCACTAGGTGATTGGTACAATGAATGACTGATAATTGATTGATTAGTAAGTTTGTTTTAGCTATTTGCAAGGTTGTGAGGTTGGGTTGGTTGGTTGGTTTAATGACTGATGGATTGATTGGTTGGTTGGTTGACTGACTGACTTGTTGGTATTGATTGGTTAGTTAGTTTGATAGTCTATGATTGATTAATTGAATGCCTGGCTGATTTATAAGTTGATTGATTCATAGGTACGTTGGTATGTAGTTGGCTGGTTGCTTGACTGATTGATATTTTGGTTGGTAAAGTAGGTTGGTTGTTGGGTGGATTGCACCTTTACACATTTTTGTTGTTACAATAAGCACATTCAGAAATGAACAATATGCAACATTCCTGTTTTGTTTCTCCTGTAGAATGTTCCAAAAAATTGCTAATAAATTTCATTTGTCTTCATCTACTTAATTGATCTGCATGGCATATACATATACCATTAACAGAAAAATATAGACCATATAATAATTTAAAATATGCAGACACAACAAAATATCACAAGTTCATGAATGAATTGGCAAACATTCATTGTGTTGTTGCATGATCACCTTTGTGTTTTTGTTTTGCTTTGAGGTTGAAAGTGCTTTTCAAACCCTATATTGATCCTGTTTTACTGTTTTATGGCCCTTACAGTTTTCACTGGATTCAACACAGTCCAGAGAGATTCTCTGATCCACAGATAGGGAGCTGTAAATTACTTTGCCTAGGAGGACTATG
Source organism: Tor tambroides (assembly GCA_021397915.2). Lineage (NCBI taxonomy): Eukaryota > Metazoa > Chordata > Actinopteri > Cypriniformes > Cyprinidae > Tor > Tor tambroides. The sequence continues at coordinate 14,877 of JAFVLL020021331.1, forward strand.
GTGATTGAGGGAGATATACATTAGATTTCAATGGGATCAGCCTGGGTCAGATTGCTGCTCTAAGCTGTAGGATAAAAGAGTCTTACGACAGTGACATCCAGCTCTTAAAATAACCTGCTCTCAGCTGCAGATCTGAGCCTAAAACGCTTCTCAGGCCCAGTGTGACTGAACCTCTTTAATAGTGATATCACTCTTACTGTTGCTCATTTATTAGAGTGAGTGATTTGAACCAAACCCTAAATCGAAGTATTAAACTTCATTGGCAACTTGCCCCACACCGTTTGTGCTGCAGACAGGAATGATGCCTCAAATGATGTGGCTTATTGAAGAGAGGCGTGTTATTAATTTTCTAAATAATTGGACAGATTTTTTTTTTCCTGCTAGATAATAAAACCAGCAAAAAGGCTATAAACCTGCATTGACTGAGGAACTCAACCATATCTAGACAGCACAAAATCCTAAAGATGTGAGGGTGGGCTCTTATAACTTTGGCCACACATAACTAGGGTGACCATATGTGGCATTTTTATGGGACATGTCATTGCCAGGATTTCTATATTGGTTAAAATATCCAGGTTTTGGCTGTTTGCGCTGTGCAGACTGATCGTTGTATATCATCTATGTATCGTGAGAGCTATAGAGAGCAGATGGCTCCTTTCGAATCGCTCTCGCGGTACTTTGATGTCATTCACCGATCAGTCTGCGCATATTTGCATTGCTTAGTTCATTCTCTGTAGATTCCACCTTCTCACACGCCACGATTTTATTGATTATGTACAATGCCTGCATGTTATTGGTCAAACTACTTTTCGATCATTACCTTCAGCAGGTATGAAAACAGGAAAAAAGGCAAAAAAAAAAAGGATATTTTAGGCAATATAGAAATCCTGGCCAGGACATTTCCCGTAAAAATGGCAAATATGGTCACCCTACACATAACACTTAACAACCGCATAGCAGGGCTCTAGCAACCAACCACAACGCCTCTAAGCAACTACTCAGCATCAACATGACAACTACTCCAAAACTACGGCAGCAGCTTTTGACCATTCACATTTTATATATGTAAAAATATGTAAAAAATGTAATTTAAAATTAATACCATAAAAAAGTTTATTTCATAAAAAATCTTGCATTATTTGATTTGATTTTAAATTAATTATTTTTATTTGTTTATTTATGTATAGGCAATGCAGTATGGTATGGGAGCTTATTTCCACAATGTAAACTTTTTATCTCACAGTTCTCACATTTTTCTCAGAATTCTGCATGTGTATGTGATCAAACCTGTCTAAAAATTCTGGAAAAAAACAGACGTGCAAGATATAAACTCAGAATTCTAAGGAAAGACATAAACTCACAATTGCGAGATATAAACCTGCAATTCTAAAATGTCTGAATTCTGGTATATAAACTTAAAATGAAAAGAAAAAAGTCAGAATTGTGAGATAAAAAATCAATTACCTTTTTTATTTATTTTTTTACTCTATGGAGTAAATAAGCTTCAATTGTATGTCAAGATAGGTCAACATATGTCCCTATTTAAATTTTTCAACTAATGTCAGAATAGTATGTTAAAAATAGTACAATAATAATAATAATAATAATGTTACAATGTTAAAAATTAAGTAAATAAACAGTTATTAAAGAGTTTATTATGCTAAACATTATCATACATATTTTTCACTCACTGCCAGAGTGACAGAATCCAACAGAACAGAACTGGATACAAGTTTTCATTTTTACTTACATTTTACTTAGATATATGATATAATAATATATGATTTAATAATATATGATATATTAAAATCTAAAATATTTGTTAAAATATGTAAATTGAACATATTTGAACTGCAGCATTCTCTATTGTATCTGCATCCATATTCATTCAGTTGCATCTGTTCACTCACTTACATATGAATCGTATTTTTGAAGAGAATAATGTTCATCCATGACACAGTGCACATTTTAAAATGAACACCGAGTAAAAGATTTCTATTGTTTATTAAAAGTAATCCCTCGTGAATCATTTTATTGCTTACTTATATGCTTCCAAAGTGAAGAAAATGGGTTTGTTAGCCAGAGGCACAGCGGAGGGTTAAATTTAGACTTTTGTTATGGCAGACACACACACATATCCGAGCAAAAAAACGGCCACTAGAGAAACCCCTGTGTGTTACACTAATGCATGCTGCCAAACATATTTTCAGAGGTTTTTTCTCTACGATGGGCTGCTTGGCCCTATGGGAGGGCGTTTAAAATGCAGATAGAATCCAGGGGTTGTGTTAAATCTCAGCACACACTAATGCAGTAACAACAGCATCTGACTGCAGGCCATAACCAATGAGACATCAGATCTTCTGATGAGATTGAAATAGAGAACAAAGTTCCTGGTGTGTGAAAACACTTAACAAGAGGCAAATAAGCAGCTGCGTGAGTCATACGGAGCCCAGAGCCAAGAGAGAAAACGCCAGTCAAAGGCACCCTATAACATTATGTAAATAAGTAGAGTAAATTCCTGTCGTGCTCATGTGTGTGTGTGTGTGAGAGAGAGAGAGAGTGTGTTCAAGTGCTGGTAGGATGCTTAGGAAGGTAAATGAGATTAAATGGACTGTGAAACTGCATTATAGACCTTGTACTTCTTAGAGTGCATTGTGGGTAGATAAAGGACATTCAATTTGGTCTGTAATACAGTATATAAACAGTATTTATCATAGATGTTTGTATATGTGAATGCTGCTACAGTCACCAGCAAGTCATGACTGGTTGCCAGGGTGTTGCTATACAGTTACTAAAATGTTCGGGCCCAAGTCTCTATAGCCGCGTTTACAGTGCCTTGCAGAAGTATTCAAACCCCTTCATTTTTTTCACATTTTGTTATGTTGCAGCTTTATGTTAAACTGCATTAAATTACTTTTTTTTCCCCACATCAATCTACACTCCATACACCATAATGGCAAAGCAAAAACAGAACTGTCACAACTTTGTAAATTTATAAAAAATAAAAAATCTGAAATAAGTATGTTGCATAAGTATTCAAACCCTTAACTCAGTACTTAGCTGAAGCACCTTTATAGCCTCAAGTCTTTTTTTGTTTGATGCGACAAGCTTTGCTCATCAGCATTTGGCAATTATCTGCCATTCTTCTCCTCACCTGTTCACCTCTCAAGCTCTGTCGGGTTGGATGGGGGCAGATGCACATTTTCAGGTTTCTCCAGAAATATTTGATTGGGTTCAAGGCCAGGCTGTTGCTGGGGCACCTTAAGGACATTCACAGAGTTGTCTATAAGCCACTCTTGCTGTGTGCTTAGGGTCATTGTCCTGTTGGAAGGTGGACCTTCTGCCCAGTCTGAGGTTCTGAATGCTCTGGACTGGGTTTTTATTAAGTCTATCTCTATATTTTGGTTCATTGAGCTTGTCTTCTACTCTGATGAGTCCCTCAGCCCCTGCCGCTGAAAAACAGCCCCACAGCATGAGGCTGCTACCAGCACACTTTATTTTTTGGATGGTATTCTGCAGGTGATGAGCAGAGCTGGTTTTCTTCAAACATGATGCTTAGAATTGAGGTTCATCAGACCAGAGAATCTAGTTTCTCAGAGTCTGAGGGTCTTTTAGGTGCATTTTTGCAAATTCCAAGTGGGTTTTTGTGTGTCTTCACTGAGGAGAAGATTGAGTCTGGTCACACTGACATAAAGCCCAGATTGGTGAAGTGTTGCAGTAATGTTTGTCCTTCTGTAGGTTTCTCCTATCTGCATATATGATCATGGAGCTCAACTAGAGTGACCATCAGCTTCTTGGTCACCAGTCTAGATAAGGCCCTTCTCCATCAGTTGCTCAGTTTGTCCAGGAGGCCAGCTCTAGGAAGAGTCCTAGTTTGTTTCAAATGTCTTCCATTATGGATAATGAAGGCTACATGATTCTGTGAACCTTCAATGCAGCAGAATTTTTTCTAAACTCTTCCCCAGATGTGTGGCTTGACGCAAACCTGTTTCTGAGCTCTACAGGCAGTTCTTTTGACCTCAGGGCTTGGTTTTTGCTCTGATATGTATTTTCAGCTGTTAGACCTTTTATTAAGATGTGTGTGCCGTTCCAAATCATACCCATTCAATTGAATTTGACACAGGTTAACTTCACTCAAAGTGTAGTAACATCTACAAGCAATATGAATGCTCCTGAGCTAAATTTCAACTGTCCCAGATAAGGGTTTGAATACTTGTGCAATGGAATCATTTATATTTTTTATGTATAATAAATTTGCAAAAATGTTAAAAACCTGTTATTTGCTTTGTCATTATGGTGTGTGGAGTGTAGATTGTTGTGGGAAAAAAAGTAATTTAAAGCGGTTTTAACGTAAGGCTGCAACATAAAACATAAAAAAAATGAAGGGGTTTCAATACTTCGGCAAGGCACTATATATTACATGGTTCAAGTGACCCAAATCCAATTTTTTTTCCCTTCCATGTGGCACAGATCGGATGTGATAACATAAGCACATGGATTCAGATATTCTTCTGCCGTGTTTCCAAGTCTGGTTACTTGCAGAATTTGACTAATTTTAGATTGTTGCCACAGGTTGTTTTTTCATTTGTGGGTTAAAGTGCAAATGCGATTTTGATGACGTTAGGCTGGTTTTATTTATCAGACCTGGCAACAGTATTTCTGATTCAGTATCTCTACCTTGGGTTGTTTCTCAAAGTGTTTAATGTAAATGCAGATATCGGATATGGGTCACTTTTAAAACAAGATGTAAGCTGATCGTCAGAAAAAAAGGGCTATAGTCAACCAATCAGAATTGGCATCATTTTCAAAGTCATTTTCAACATTTTCAAATTTTCAACAAAAGTCTAAATTTAATGACTCCAAAAAAGTCATGATGTAACCATCAAGTAAAAATTGGGATAGGTATTTTTAAAAAAATGTTTTTGAAAGAAGTCTCTTCTGCTCATGCATTTATTTGAATGAAAATACAGTAAAATTAGTAATATTGTGAAATATAATTACAATTTAAAATAATTGTTTTCTGTTTGAATATATTGTAAAATGCAAATTATTGCGCTGATCAAAGCTGAATTTACAACATTATTACTCCAGTCTTCAGTGTCACATGATCCTTCAGAAATCATTCTAATATACTGATCTGCTGCTCAAGAAACATTTCTTATTATTATTAGGGCTGTCAACGTTAACAGCCATCCGTGCTGCGATGACGGCAAGAAGTTGGGGTCAAACCTTATCAAACGATTAATTTGTGTTAAAAAAAATATTAACGCGTTAAAACTTTTAGATTAATCGCATACGTTAACGCGTTAATATTTTTTTAATGCAAATTAATCGTTTGATAAGGTTTGACCCCAACTTCTTGTCGTCATTGCAGCGCGGAAGGTTATCTATCATTGTGTGATTAGGGTACAGCGAACCAGTGTTGCCAGGGTCACCGTTTTCCTGCACAATTGGGCTATTTTGAAAATGCAGTCGCGGGAAAAATTACAGAGCCGTGGGTTGCGGGGGTTTTTTTGGGGGGGGCTACTTTTATAATGTACCGCGGCCGCCCAAAGTCTATATAGACAAATAAAAATGAAAATAGATCCTTTTACTAATGTGTATTATACTTGGAATGTATACCTGGCAGCTTAAGAACGGAGAGGCTGTTGGCTGTGTGAGCATATGTTAAGGTTTTACACAGCAGAAATGAACATGACAACAGCCACTATAGATTATATAAGATAATAAACACACGATTACGATAGGATATGGTTTGTATGTGATTTTCTTGAGATTTGGATATTTTCATAATAATGAATGTGTACCTCTGAAATGCTAATTTGTACAGCGATTAAAAAGGCTATAAATAGCATATTTTAACAACAGTAAACAACAAAATTCCACGTGATCGCAAAAGGAACTTATTACAAACACTCGATGGTGGGTAAAAAACGAGTTTTAAGTAAAAGTGTACTATTAATCTCATAAATTGTCTTATGAAGCATGATGCTAATGTTAGCTCTAATGCAGCTGCAGAACATGTACAATTCTTCTTCATAATGCATTTTGTCATAATACTTCACGTAAGGTCGCAAGAAAATGTTATGTTGTATTTATTTTGAAATACTTTTGATAATAGCTTGGTAAATGTTTTATTGCCAGTATAAAGGCTGATAATGGCTGAATAAAAACAGAAGAATAATGATAAAAGAATAATAAGGATTATGTCTCATACCTGGCGGAGGTGTGAAATATTCTGTTTCCTTAAACTAGTTTGTCATGCAATTCTTTATTTCAACACATTTACAGGTAAATCCTAGTATTTTAAATTTGCGGTTAATTGTGATTAATCACAGTCCATGACTGTGATTAACGCGATTAAATTTTTTAATCGATTGACAGCACTAATTATTATCAATGTTGAAAACAGTTGTGATCAGTTTCAGAATGAATAGAAAGTTCAAAAGAAAATTTGTAAAATATGTAAAATAGTATATTGTAACATTATTATTATAACTGTCTTTATAGTCATACATACATACATATATATATATATATATATATATATATTATAATATTATTCATAACATTATTCACATAGTAAAACCGTAATCTGAAACTGAATGCTGAGTTTTTATTCTGGAAGTACTGGATAATTCTCAGGATAGTTATTCTGACCTGAGCCAGTCTGGCATCATTAACAGCTTGTTCCCAGAATGCCTCAGTCTCCAAGCTATAGCCACTCACTGTACAGTAGCAGTAGCCATTAAACAGCCACATAACAACAAGCTGTCTGTCAAGACGTGTTTCACTGTATGGATTACACAAGTTTGTGCAGTTGTTCTACACACCCTATGCTCATAGTTAATGCAAAAGAAATATATGTATAAAAGGAAACAAGATGATAATGATTTCCATTCAGTTTAATTTCTTTTGGAATGTGAGTTACAGAGTATTCAAGGTATTATACCTTTCCAAAACACATTGATGAGGAGATCTTGGTGAGTTTCAGCCTCCACAAGTGACGATGGCAAAAGTTGTCAAATATTTCTGTACGAAATTTCCTTAACTTAGTATGTAAAAACAAACAAAAACGAGAAACCAACTTACAATGGAAGTCAACAGATAAGGCATTCTGGAGGATTTATAATCAGAAATGTAAAGTTCACATTTGTGTATAAATGTGACCCTGGACCACAAAACCAGTCGTAAATTGCATGGGTATATTTGTAGCAATAGCCATAAATACATTGTATGGGTCAAAATTATCAATTTTTCTTTTATGCCAAAAAATCATTAGGATATTAAGTAAAGATCATGTTCCATGAAGATATTTTGTAAATTTCCTACCATAAATATATCAAAACTTAATTTTTGTTTAATATGCATTGCTAAGAACTTCATTTGGACAACTTTAAAGGTGATTTTCTCAGTATTTAGATTTTTTTTTTGCACCCTCAGATTCCAGATTTTTTCCAGATACAATAGTTGTATCTCGGCCAAATATTGTCCGATCCTAACAAACCATACATCAATGAAAAGCTTATTTACTCAGTTTTCAGATGATGTATAAATCTCAATTTCAGAAAATTGACCCTTATGACTGGTTTTGTGGTCCAGGGTCACAAATATGGATTATTTGAGCTGTGAGTGGTCTAAATCATCATTTTAGCACTGAGAATACCTTTCTAGACAGATTCAATTATAGTTATAAGTTACTGGCATAATTGTAAATGTAAATAGTATTTTTGATTGAAAAATGTGCCGCCGCCTTCACTTCTCTTCCTTCAAAAACATAAAAAAATTGAACTTGCCCCACTGGTAGTGTACATGCATAGTGTGTATTTTTTAATGTTTATTCTAGTTACTCCATGCCTCACATCACTGACTTATTAAGTGCCTTGTCACTGAATTAATAAGTGCATACTGGAATTTTTGGTTACTACAAATTGAATGACAGGAATGAAAACTAAGCTGTGAGGGACTTAAATACAGTGCATTCAATGGATTGTACTGTTGTTTAACAACATACCGATTGTTCAGCTAATGAAACATCTTTTGAAATAAATAAAAAAAACTCTCAGTAGACAAAACCTCCATAAAACAGTTTTGAAAGTTGTGAGCTGGAAAAAAAAATTGCATTATCTGGACCTTTATACATGGTCTGCCATTGTGAAGACTGTAAATCTAACCCTCACAGCCTCATTTTCATGTGTTAAATTCAATATGACGTCTTACCTAGCTAAGGTCTATAAAGGTTCAGTTTATACTTTTTTGTCAGACTTTCTCTTCCTGTCTAAGTGGGTAGAGTACAACAGGCAGGTTTTGGAAGTAAAATCCCATTAATTTTCTATTTAGGGAAGTGATTTTTAAGCATAATTTATAAACCATTAAAGACAGACTGACTGTGAGCTACCAGGTTGCTAACTTCTGGTTTTTGTTGAAGCCATCAGCCCACATTATTTAAACTTTTTTTAAAAAAAATAATCAAGTTCCTGGTAAAAAAAAAAACTACATTACCCATAATACTGAAAAAAACCTCCACCAATCAGTGAATTGCGTCAAACAATTGCACCAAAAGAACACTTTAGCGCCAACCAAATCCCATGAAGCAATGTGAATGATGTTATAGAGTCAATCCCCCTGCTCCCAAACTAAGTATGTGTATACATTTGCATATTTTATAATCAATGTAGAATATATTGTTTTTCTACATGTAATCAATATATTTAAATCAATAGTTTCATATTTCTAAATTTTTAATTTGATTATATCAAATGCAGTGCTTCATTACAGGTCTTTCCTTGGTTCAAGTTGTTAGGTTTTTATGGGAAAAAAAACTGGTGGACCAGACTTGATGCCAATAGTCAAAAGTTTGGCTAAGCGAGACACGTTTTCAGAAATATACCTCATACAAATGTAACTGCACTGGAAATGTCCTCTAGCTCATAACTCAGAACAAAACAAAGCCTAATATTAAAAACACCCAAAAACTGATGTTGGCAGGGGCTGAAAATAGATGGATAGACTAGCGAAAGACAAAGATGAGAAAATCAGAGTGAGAAAAGCACAGTGACACAATGTCAAAAATATGAGTGGAACAGCACAGGAGACGCCCTCAGGAAGCAGATGTTTCATATTTCTTCAAGACATGAGCTGTGAAATATGCCTGTGAGAAATGAATGTGTGTGGATGTACCTGTAAGGCTCATTTCGAGGTCGCTTCATACCGGATCTCTGTTTGGAGGGTCGCAAAACTCCCGTCATGCTTTCGTCTAAATAAGAAAGACAGCACAAGTGCGCACTGAAAGGAAAACAACAACGGTCTGAATAATACAACAACACTCCTTCTGTCACACTGACACATGCTGCCTCACTCTTTATGTTTATAGGGTAATAAAAAATTACTGAATCACTCTGTCAAGAAACAGAATAAATGAAAACGTTATGGTATCAGGGTGTTAGAATAGAGAAAATAAAACTGAAAAAAATCTTTTTGGGAAAATTGTAAAGACAGGCTCATTATTTCATTGTCAGGATGTACAGAAATGCTGTTATTAGCCAACATATGTTGCTTGGTTAGGGTTAATCATCTGCGTTTTGAGATTAATATCTCTGTCACATGGTGAACACTATTCAGTGCACTTTCACCACGAATGCATCGTTGTCCTAGTGATATAGACCATTTAACAAGTAATGACTACAATAAAGCACCTGGAGTGCATGTGTGTGTCTGTCTACAAATATACTACAAATACGTTTTTACTATTTGTCTTAACACATTAAATAACACACATTAGTAGAATAACAGTGACTAAATCATCAGATCACTGCAGAAACTCAATGTATAACAGCCTAATATTACTCTCTCTCTGTATTACAGTGTAAAATGTGAAATTGTGTAGTTGATACTCGAAGGTGCTATTTCTAGCTGATCTGATCATTAAAAAAAAACTTGTTTTTTTTTAGAATTGTTGTTATTAAAAATGGTTGAAAACTGTTTTTGTTCATTGAAATAAAACTATATTAAAATAAAATGTAAATATTACATGAAATTTAAATAAATTAGAAATTAAATTAGACACCATCTGTTAAGGAAAGTTTCCTTTAACCCTAAAACACAACACAATGTGTAATTCGTAATACAGGTATAACACTTGTGAATAATCAATAGGCTACGGAAAATTCCTTCATATTAAAACTGGGTGATATTTTTACAGACTTTTTAAAAATCCGAAATATGGACCTAAACTGAAATAAAAATAAATTTAAGCTAAACTAAAATAAAGAAAAATAAATAAATAAATGAATGCAAAAGCACACAACTAAATGACTAAAAAAACTACAGTAATTACAAATACAATGAAAGCAATAAACAGTAATTAAAATAATCCTATCTGGAACAACTGTTTTTGTTTAATCAGTAAAAAATTATTGTCAATATACAACAAATCAAGATAAATACAACTAAAATTAGTTCACTTCTCCTCATAATTTCACAATGCAAAATATAATTTCTTATTTGTTTCGTTTTTCATGTTTTTGAATATAGCAATCGAATTCAAAATACCAAATCCAATCTGACAGCTATTCACCGTCCTGTAAAATGCTGATGAGAATGGAGTGAGAGAATGAGGATGAGAAAAACTCACGCTTACACTGAAGGCTGCGATGCTGACTTCAACAGGGTCATTACAGTCTTATATTCTGAACATATTGCTCATCTGCTGTAGATTCCCTCGAAATACACTCTTTATCTAACCTCAGAGAGAGAGAGAGAGAGAGAGAGCTCTTACTACGGAGTTAATGGCTTTTCTACACTGGGGGTCGTACCATTTGCGAGCACATCAAATTCAAAGGGGGTTTAAATATGCTTCTGGACGGATCCATTTCCTGTAGAAGAGAATGGGAAAAACACAGACGGGAAAAATGAAAGTTGTAAAGCAAAATTCAGCTGAGACCCCATACATCACTGTCTGCTCAGCGTCGGAGAGCGCGCGCGCCGCTTCACCATTCAACCAGCCTCTTTCATTAGCGTTTGCCACAGTTCCTCCAGGCGCCCTTATTAAGAAAATCAATGAAACGATAACTTAATATAAAACTGTCCCGTTCCGTTTTAACATGATACAGCTGACTGGTTCTTTTCTTGTTATTCAGGGAGCTTTAAATTCATTCCCCTGAGTTTCCCCTCCCAACTACGCTAATGTGAGAGGATGACAGATGAAAAACTAACTTTAGCTTTGCGCTCCAGCCATTCGAGACAACGTCAAAACGAGTAACACTGGGTGAAATCACGCTTGTAAAATGCTGATGATGTAAAACTATCGTAGGTTTGGGATTTAAAAAGCCGTCGTCTGTGACAGCTGTGATTTCTGAGAAATGCGGCTGTTAGTCTGGGGAACACATGGAGTTAGATGATTAATGAACGCCTGCAAAAATATAGCCTATAAAGTTTGACTGCTTTGATAGCAATAATTGAAACTGCAACTATTCAATAAATGAAGCAAATATACGGTGTACATTTTAGGACATCCTTAGACCTCAGTCATATGACAAAAAGGCATCATGCCTCAGACTAAAAGGCTTCAGTCATTGGTCTGGTTCTCATATTAGGCATCGGGCAAAACGGCCTCAGACAAAAAGGAATCTAGTGAAACGGACTCAGGTGGAAGTTTGTTTCCCTGCCTCAGTGTGACCTTACAGTAACGATCTATCACAGCGCGTGAGGACCACACTGAGATCGATAAAGCAGCGAGAATGATAAACTTTCTTGAGGAAGCAGCACTGGCCTGATCGTTCAGATAGCCCTCCTAAAAAGGGTCTAGAACCGCCCCTGGTGCCTGGTTACATACGCAGTAGTTGAGACAGGTAGAGCTTGTGATTATTTTGTAAATTTGTATTTTTTGCGAATTTTGTTTGCACGTTTAAGAAAGTTTGCTAAACAATAGCTTGTATGTTGGCATACTAGTTCAGTTTGGCTAAGAGATCTTTGGGGCTGTTAGACTGCATTGTAAGCACAGCCTACTTTGTATACAGACGTTGCTTTGCTGTTCCGCGCCTAAAAAGTGAATTTGCATTTTCAGTCAGGCCGTTGCTGTTTTTCTTCTGCAGACAAATGTCAATCGGGATGTTCTGTTTGAGCATAACCAGTGAAACATTTAATTAAAACTGTAAGAAAATATACATCAGGTACTGCTTAACTTTGGTCTCTCTCTCTCTCTCTCTCTCTCTCTCTCTTTATAAATGATAGGCTACAGTAGGCCTACACGCACAAAATCATTTGGGGCAGGGGGCGGAAGATTAAAAACGACAAATGTTGACATTGATGGGACAAAATCCAACAGAATATAAATGTTATAAAAAATTATTTAAAAAAAACACAGCCTTAATGTACTTTATAGTAGAAAGGAAGTTGTAATTCTAATCGAACGCGATTGTTACAGTTTCTTCATGTTGAATACTGTAAAGCAGCTGCTTTAAAGTATTCTGTTTTATAATTGCTATATAAATATGCCTAAACGTGATTAAACATTAATTTTGTTATTGAGAGGAAAGCGCGCACATAGGCCTAATTCATCTAAACCCCGCTCTCCGCAGCGAGGACGGCGCTGGGATGTTCACTAACTGGTGCTGGTCACATATTTCGAACTTCGTATTACCCCTAAGCGAAGAATGAAAAAGAAATTATAGCCGTGAATATTAAGGTGTTTTGAGTCCGTTTCGCCCGATGCCTTTGTATCTGAGCAGTAGCGGCTCCTGACCGTAATTTTAGGTGAGACAGATAAAGCTAGTGTATAATAAACTCAAGAAAGTTTATAGTCTTTATAGTCTAATCGCTGAACACATGCACACACACTTTTGGCAGATATCTTGGGCCGAATGTCCTTGAGCCTGTGAGCGGCACGCTAATGTTGATTGACAGGCTCAAAATATAGAATGCTATAGAATTTATTGCCTAATATTGTCTCCGAATGTTGATTTAAGAATATTACAAATTGTAGAAGAATTACGTTAAGAAATGAATATCATGTCTCATCTCAAAACAAACATACGTTACAACAAACACAACAAAAAGATATCAAGGCTTTTCACGTGAGCACATTTAAACTAAAGGATTAACATTTTCATTAATTTAAAACACTACTCCACATTGGAAATCGACATGCTAGCTAGTTACTGACCTGATGCAGGCTGAATCTGACAGAAATCGTCCTGATTTGGAGCGAGATAAGGTAACATGAAAATAAGCGGGGCAGTCTCAAAACTGCCCAAATGGCTCTCAATTAGAGCATGCTGGAGTTCCACTTTTCACCACAGATTTACATTGTAAAATGTGTGGGGCGCTGTTGAGTTCGGGAGGGCACCGGCGCGCCTGCCCTACTTGGTATCATTTTACGCACATACAGAAGCTTACGATGAATTATAATATATCCTGCGCACTTTATGACTTAAAATTTTCAGTATACGAAAAATATTTGTTGCAGAATGCTGAACACATTTACAGTTTCTTATTTATTCGGTTTATATAGAGGTCTATGTTTAGGCTGAATATTTTGGGACTCTGCCCCACCTGCCCTTATACAGACGAGCCGCGCCTGTGTCTGAGTCCGTTTCGCCCGATGCCTTTTTGTCTGAGGCCGTTTCGCCCGATGCCTTTTTGTCTGAGGCCGTTTCGCCCGATGCCTAATTGTACGAGACCTGACACCTGACGTTGTTTTTGCTGAGACCTGAAGCCTTTCAGTCTGAGGCATGATGTATTTTTGTCATATGACTGAGGTGATGTCCTACACCGTACAAGTGTAATAAAATAAAATATTTAAGCAGTCCAAATTTGTTTTATGCAGAGGACAGTTTTAACCTTTTATTGTCCTCAGATAATTACGGCTTGGTAAACTGTAGGCTATATCAATTATAATATGCTGTAATAAACAAAAAATATATAAAGTCTAGGTTATGTAATATAATTGATACAGCGATCTGAGAACCAGAAAGTGTCCAAATAGCCTACTTTTTGTCGTTATTTTGAACAGTAGCTGCTGTTACAATTTTAAAGCTATTGTGAAAATGTTTGGTTAGTTTGATATTTCGGAAATGACATTCTCCTCTTAAATTATTTGGTCTCGTAATTATATAGAGTATAAATAGCCTACTGGTAGGCCGATGTTTTATTTCTTTGACGTTTGAGTTGTCTCAGACTTACGTGCGCGTTCTCGAGCACTTGTTTTGGGCGCGAGAGATGCAGGGCGGGTTGAAGAAAACCTCAAATCAAGCAAAGACTCAGTCAGGACTCAAGCAGCATCTACAGACTTTTTGCCTAAGTTGAACATAACCAAACTGGAACCAAACTAAGCTCAAGTTTTCTGACATTCACTGAGGATTTTGAGGACTTCTGTTATTATAAAGATGAAGTTTTTTTTCATGGTCATTTTTACAAGCCAACTCTTCACATCTCAGGGGCAAGTAAGTAACTCTAAAACAATATAATCTAAAAATAAACAAAGGCATAAACTGATGTCTTTGTGCATTTTGCAAATGATTATTTACTTATTTATTTATTGGGCCTACACTATATCGAAATTCTGCATTCAGAATTCTGTATTTATATTCATTGATATTTTATAATAATCATTCTATTCTATTCTATTCTATTCTATTCTATTCTATTCTATTCTATTATTCTGGTCCTACATGGTCAAGTATAGACATATTTAAATAATATATTTTAATATATTTAATAAAATAATATATTTTATAATAATATATTTTAACCTTTTAATGTTATAATTATTAATATTATTATTTTAAAGTAATTTTAACATTTAAATAGTATAATATGTTAATATTTTGTTTCTCCAATGACTAATGCTGAATATTTAACATTTAAAATCTAAATTAAATAATTAATTTACTTTCTACATAAAATCATGCTTTTCTTCAGACTTTTATATTCAAATATAAACATAAATTCTATGTTGTGTTAATACAATAATGAGTTTAATATAATATAGTAATGCAATTAAAATAAATGCCCTGTTAAGCTCTCTTCAAAAACATGCTTCACTTTTGCAAAAAATCTTCCAGCTCAGTCTGCAAATATGAAATAGTTTTTTGCACTGAGAAACCACTGTGGTGTTTGTCTTTGGTTTTAACACCATGCTCTTATATGCCCCTTTTTCCAAAACACAGAGTAGATCTAGTCCAAGACTTAACCAGATTTGCAACGGACAGTCCAAATGACAGTGCAATTTAGCTCTGGAATAGCCTTAAACTTTGTTTAGAAGACTGGACAATGGAATGGATTCTGGATTCTTCTGTAAAATACACCTACATGAAAACATTAATTTATATTTCACCTTAAAAAAATGACATTTTCATTTAAATAAAAAATGTTGTATTAAATTTTACTTATTGTATTTTAGTTATTATTTATCTTATAATATGTTGTCTTACAGTATAAAATGTCTGATAAAAAGTTCTACTGGTAATAATGTTAATTAACTAAAACTAACTATTAGACAGTGCTCATTTGTTCTTATGAGTGGTCTAATATATGTTTTTTAATCACACAGGACTGTCAGAGTGGACAGGAAGTGCTGAATGCTCTTGAGGAGGTCCAAAAGCTTCTCTCTGCCCATGAGACGTCCTTCCAACAGAGTCTACGGAGCTTCCGCAAGAAACTCGGCCTGTTACAGAACAGCACAGTCAAACACAACAAATCCAACACAGACAAGAGCAGTACAGGTCAGCACAGTCTGTTACACCCACAAACAAACTATACGGACAAGAGTAAGACAATATCAACACAGAATCACATCACAGTCATTCACACTCTTTTTAAAAGAATAGTTCACAACAACAAAAAAAAGAAAATTTGCTTAAAATGAACTCACCCTCAGCTCATCCAAGATGTGGATGAGTTTGATTCTTCATCAGATTTGGAGAAATGTAGCATTACGTCACTTGCTCACCAATGGATCCTCCGCAGTGAATGGGTGCCGTCAGAATGAGAGTCCAAACAGCTGATGAAAACATCACAATAATCCACAAGTAATCCACACCACTCCAGTCCTAATGTCTGGTAAAGAGAAAAGTGGAGTGCTTGTAGGAAACAAATCCATCCTTATGCCGCTTTCACAACTGCACGCGTAAGCAGAGCGTATTTTTTTTCGGTGCCCATGTTAACAGATTAGAGTATTTACACCGCAGCAGGGAGCAGAGCAGAAGCGGCAGTGCTGCGATCATTTCGGTGCATAGTTTATTTTTGCTGCGCCGGTTATGCTGAATTAAAGCTACAGTGTATTGTTCTTGATCAAAATTGACCCGATTAACATGAAAAATAACAAATTTCACCATAAAATCATGTAAGTGAGGTGATACATGTTTCACAATCACCATATGAAAAAAATCAAATGCACAAAAACACATCACGTCCATGAGTTTTTGCCCAAACTTCAAAGGTCTGTTAAATTAATAAAACTAGAAGCATTTGTTAACTTTAAGATTACTTTTTATCATGTAAACTACCTACAGTTGTGCCCAAAATTATTCATACCATTGGTAAATATGATCAAAGGCGGCTGTGAAAATAAATCTGTATCATTAATCCTTTTGATCTTTTATTTTAAAAATGTACAAAAATCTAACCTTTCATTGGAGAATAAGAATTTAAAATGGGAGAGAATCTCATTATGAAATAAATGTTTTTCTCTAATACACATTGGCCACAATTAATCATACCCTTTTATTCAATACTTTTTGCAACCTCCTTTTGCCAAGATAACAGCTCTGAATCTTCACCTATAATGCCTGATAAGTTTGGAGAACATCTGACAAGAGATCAGAGACCATTCCTTCATCCAGAATCACTCCAGACCCTTCAGATTCACAGCTCCATGTTGGTGCTTCTTCTCTTCAGTTCACCCCACTCATTTTCTGTAGGGTTCAGGTGAGGGGACTGGGACGGCCAGGCAGAAGCTTGGTTTTGTTCTCAGTGACCCAATTTTGCTTTTGGTTTTGATGTTTGTTTGTGGATCATTGTCCTGTTGGAAGATCCATTTCTAGCATGGACAGTCAGTTTTAAATTTTTATCTGTTGGTGTATTGAATCCATGATGCCATATATCTGAACAAAATATCCAGGACCTCCAGCAGAAAAATAGGCCCACAACATTAAAGACCCAGCAGAATATTTCATTGTACACATGGGGTACTTTTTTATCCCTGTGTGCACCCATTTTGAGTGTTTGCTGCTAAAAAGCTCTTTTTTATTAGTTTCATCAGACCATAGAAGCCAGTGCTATTTGAAGTTCCAGTCATGTCTGACAACTGAATATGCTGGAGTTTGTTTTTGGACGAGTGAAGAGAATTTTTCTTGAAACCCTCCTGAACAACATGTGCTGATGTAGGGGCTGTTTGATTTTTTTTTTTGTTTTGTTTTTTAGTTTTTTTTTCATGTTTGTTTTGTTTTAGTTTCTTGCTTGGTTTTTTTTTTGGTTGTTTTCATGTTTGTTTTGTTTTTCATATTCGTTTTTGTTTTGACCTTTTTAGTTCAGTTAAGTCTTTGTTTTTGTTTCTCTTGCTCATTTGGTTATTTATTTTCATATTTGGCTTTTTAAAGTTCAGTTAATTTTGTTTTCTTTCATGTTGGCTTTTTGTATAAAATCATGGAGAAAAACATCATCTAAGAGCCTTTGATATTTAACCTTTAGCCTTTAGATTCTCTGGCTGATTTCTCCTACTGAATAATAAAATAAAATTTAATTTTGATTTTGCAATACTATGGTATTACAATGTTCTTTGGATGCATTAGCATTGTAATACCATACTTTTTAAGTAGTAGTGTCACAGTATTGCTTTAGGTTACTTTGAACCACTATAGTAAACTCTTTTGTTGTGAATTTGTTACAAATGTTAGCAATCGTTTAGCTAAAATGAAATATTTGATGATAATTTTTCTAATGCAGATTTATAGATCAGAAAACATTTAAACAATTTAAAGATAAATGTTCAAT
The DNA here is from genome assembly GCA_021397915.2 of Tor tambroides. Classification (NCBI taxonomy): domain Eukaryota; kingdom Metazoa; phylum Chordata; class Actinopteri; order Cypriniformes; family Cyprinidae; genus Tor; species Tor tambroides. The sequence goes on from JAFVLL020021331.1 coordinate 32,868, forward strand.
TAACCAAAAACTTGTCGACTGTTCATCATTTTTTCATGCTTTTATAATACAAGTTGGATCATTTTTTTTCCTTAACCTCATCACAGACCCCATTTTTATAACCATTTTCTCAAAAAAAAAAAATATCTGCAGATTTCTAACCCCAGTTGAGATTGTGCACAGTCCAGTGAATAGTGTGGCATTTTGTGTGAAAATTTCAGCGGCCCTTAAACACTGTTCCCACACGGCAGCCGAGTGTGGGCAGTCAACGCCTATTCTGAAATTCGAAAAGAAAGATCAGCCACAGGAAAGGGATTATTGGGGAAACTAGGGAAGTCATTTGGATGAGTTTAAAAAGCAGGCAAACGCATCCTCATGAGATTCCCTAATTCAGCCATCGAAAACCTCTGACCTCGGCAAAACAGTGATATGCCAAGTAAAACAACTAAAGGCTGTGTAAACATGATACAATTACAGTGAAATGCACTGAATAGGTGGAGTCACAGAAGATGTCACACATAAACAGATGCTGGTTTATAAGGAAATAACAGACCCGGTATACACATGAGCTGGAATACAAGAAAAGTGAGTCACGCTTAGTGGTGTGTGAAAGGCAAATGGATCTACTGAGGATTGGACTGCAGACTGCAGATATTGTTTGAATCATTATTGAGCTGGAGACTCGCTTTAGTCTAACTGGTCGTTGCAATGAAACCCTGAAGTTTGTATTATGGCTGCTGCAATTGTGGGTTGTGGTTGATGTTAAGACAACACCAAATTCAGGAAACAGTTTCTGCAGAGATGCTTGCTGGATTTGTTTCAGTTATTCTGTGTTAAATCGTGTTGAATTTATGGCTTATTTTCTCGGCTTGATTAATTGGGGTGGGATTTCCTCCAGTGTGGTGGGTGGAGTTGTGGGTGGGGCCATTTCTCATGGGCCTCATTTCTCCAAGCTGAAGGGCCAAACATCAAAGCCTCCAAATGATAATCACCGCGCCTGATGTGTTTACTGCATTTCAAAGGGGCGATTGAGTTTATTATCTTCGTATATTTGCTCTTGTCTAATGGTCTTTTTGTCCAGATCTCAAATTTCCATTGTTCCTTTCTCGGTTCTTTGTTCGTGAAGAAATGTCACATTATTCATCATAAACTTTCATGTTGAGATAAAGCCTTTGAAATGTAAAATGAGGCAGGTAAAGTGTCTGATGTTTCAGTGATTAATTCACTTCGTTAGTCTTAAGGGAGCTTTAGAGGTGACAGCAAGATGAATCTAGACATCTACATTTCACAGAAAAAGTCCTATGTACTTAATATGGCAGATGTTGTATTTAACTAAATAGTGATTGTTTTCAGAACGCTGAAAAAATGTTGTGACATTTAATAACACATCCTCAAATTAATGTTTTTTTTTTAAATGTTCCATTAACATTGCAGTTTGATCTTTGTGCTGTATATATATATATATATATATATATATATATATATATATATATATATATATATATATTATACCCACACACACACATATATGCGCCTTTGTGAGTATTATGGGTTGTTGCAGTGTAGTTGCTAAAGGTGTTCTGAGTGGGGTTTTTGCATGTTGCTGTGTAGTCATGAAAGTTTGTGTCATCATTTTTGTATTCAATTTACTTAATGCGTAAAACTTATTTCTAATATAATAAATATCCTTCTTCAGAATGCATAAGAAACGATATGTCATGCTAATCCCTTGACACATTTCATTTTTAATATACTATATTATACTATTATACCAACACTTTGTGGCTACTTAAGCGTTCATATAGGAGATTTTGTACATACCAGCATTTTATTTTTGTATTATACGTGTTGTACAACTGATAATGTTTAGCTGGTGCTAAATAAATTAACAAATTATCATGAACATTGTAATGTTCGAAACGAGTATATAAATGTCTGTAGACCAGGACGATTTTTAAAACAAGACCCAATCATAATCACAAGTTCACAATCAAGATGCCATGCCCTGTTTTTATAGCATCAAATAACCATAAAAACAATCTTATTAAACGACACTTGGAACATACATCCGTGTAATAAGAACTATAAAATAATTCCGGAACATTACAGTGATAACTTTCGTGTCTAAATAGTAAATAGCTATTAGCCCCATTCACCTACAACGATACACAACAAAACATTACAGTCCATTCAATTTCAATCTGAGCTGGCGTTCAGCAACGAGATATAAACGATAGCGACCGTTGGTGACCGGATGGAGCAAATCCTTCAACTTTATACAAATGAAAAAAGTGACTCAGGAACGACATTATCGGAAAGACGGTAGAGCTCATATGATCGTTCTCCTCTGAGCCGTAGATAAACATACTCAAAATCGGAAGAAAGTAGGCTCTGTTTTCTGTTCATTTGTTTGTATGTACCGGATTTAATTTATATTCATAATGTATTTAATCTTTACTTCCAAAAATGTTTGTATTTAGCGGCAAGAACCTGATTCGCTGTCAAGGCAACCAGTAGTGAACGCCCACTAACAACCTCATCAGCCCACAACATCACAGTGACAAAAAGTCACTGCTAGTGTAGATGCAACTTTACTCTTCAACAGTGATGCTATAGAGCTTCGCAAAAATGAAAGTTCAAGACAGAATTCTAAAGATGGCTGCACGCTTGTTTCTCTGACGCATAAGATCTATACAGTTTGTTAAGGTGTTTATACTTGTTTTTAGCAAATTGCTGCCATGTTGCCTACCATAGACTGTAAAAAAGATGGACGGCTTTCTTCCACTGCAAAAGTGATGCCAAATTATCCTGGATGTGGTCGCTGTCATCGCGCGCCGACAACGTTGTGTGGATCCCGAGTCTGCACAGTAGCGATTCATTTGGAGCATGAGTCTGCACAGTAGCGATTCATTTGGAGCGAGTCTGCGCAAGTGTGGTCATTTGGAACCACAGTCTGCACAGGAGCGTTCATTTGGAGTAGTCGCAGTATTAGTCATTTGGTTCCTGAGTCTGCACAGGAGCGATTCATTTTGGAGCCCGAGTCTGCGCAGTAATGAGTCATTTTGGAACCCCGAATCTGCACGAGGCATTCATTGGAGTAAGCTGTGAAGTCCAGTGTGAAGTTTCTGAAGTCGGAGCATGATTTGGGGGTGCTGTGACGTCTGCTGGTGTTGGTCTACCATTTATCAAGTCCAAAGTCAATGCAGCCATCTACCAGGAGATTTTAGAACACTTTATGCTTCCATCTGCTGACAAGCTTTATGGAGATGCTGATTTCCTTTTCCAGCAGGACTGTAGCACCTGCCCACAGTGCCAAAACCACTTCCAAGTGCTTTGCTGACCATGATATTACGGTGCTTGATTGGCCAGCCAACATGCCTGACCTGAACCCCATATGGAATCTATGGGATATCTTCAAGATAAAGATGAGAAACAGTCGATCCAACAATACAGACGAGCTGAAAGCTCAATAGTGCCTCAGCAGAGCCACAGGTTGATCGCTTCCATGCTGCACCTCACTGATGCTGGAATTTGTGCTAAAGGAGCCCCGACCAAGTATTGAGTGCATAAATGAACATACTTTAAAGAACTTGAACTTTTCTGTTTTGCAAATCCTTTTTTTGATTGATCTTAGGAAATATTCTAATATTTTGAGATACTGATTTTTGACTTTCATGAGCTGTAAGCTCTAATCATCAAAATTAAAACAAAAAAACTTTTGAAGTGTTTTACTTTACATGCAATGAATCTAAAATATATGAAAGTTTCACTTTTTGAAACAAGTTGCAAGAAAAAATGAACTTTTTCACAATATTCTAATTTTCTGAGATGCACCTGTAGTATGATATATCAAAGAAAAATAGATCAGTTTTATTCAGAGGCCCAAACTGAGCAAAAATATGAAATTTGGTGCAGATGTTGATATATGGGCAAAAAGTAAGATGCAGTTCTAATGCTTGTAATGTTACTCATAACAGTATAGCAGATACTTATATAACATTATATAAATATCAGTTTTCACTTTATATCTCCAATAATATATCTTAGCCAGATGATGTTTAAATGTAATATCGTAATAGTTTGATGATCAAAACATATAATACTATGCAGTACAATGATGATTGAGAGATGAACAAATACACATTTGTCAAAAGCCTGATGATCATATTTGAGACTCGCATTTGAACATGATTTTATGGATAATCAAGTGAAGTGAAGCTGCTTCAATCCAGTAAGTGTTCATTTTGAAATAATACTAACAATATCAAAGTTATTCTTACGTTTACTTTATAAAAATCTGTAAAGATTTGACAGCAAAAAGACACGTGAACCACCAGCTGAAGGTGGACGTTTGTACAATTATACTAAAAGGCCTTTTATTTGATTAAAAAAAAGTCTAAACTATCAATCAGACGACAGAAGGCATGTAGTAGTAGATTGTGTGCAACAGGTTTTGATCATGGTGGTCTTTCAGAGGCCCAGAGTTTGCATATCAAACGTTTAGGGTCAGTAAGATTGCTCCAGTCTAATACTGTTATCAGTCAAATAGCATGAGTAATAACCTCATCCTCATGTGCTTTTCTCACGTTTGAAGGGTGGAAGGTCTGCCGTCCATCAGCGCACTGAAGTTTAATGGCTCTCTGGGCATGGCGGTGGGCACCAGCACCGGACAGGTCATTTTTCTTTCTCACATTGAGGAGATTCCTCAGTTTAAATCAGTAAACTCTTCAGATTTCCAGTGCTGAATGGCTAGCAGTGCTCATTTTGACTTTAAGCTGTGACGTGTCCTCAGGTTCTCATCTACGATCTTCGTTCTTCACGTCCTCTGCTGGTTAAAGATCATTACTATGGGCTGCCCATCAGATCCCTTCACTTCCACAACCCGCTGGACCTGGTGCTCTCCGCCGACTCCAATATCATCAAGATGTGGAATAAAGACAATGTAAGTCCGGCTTTGCTGCTGTACTTTATATCCAGACGTCCAGCATTGAACCTTCAAAGAAAAACATCAAATGCGTAACTTTTTTTTTTTTAATCTCTTAATTTCAGGGAAGAGTATTTTCCTCCATCGAGCCGCAGGCCAACATCAATGATGTGTGTCTCTACCCCGGCTCCGGTTAGTTCACGCAAATAGAACTGAAGTTTGACCACAAGAAGCTACTAGTTCATTTCTAACTGACCCCTTGAAATCCAAATTGGAGTTTTGTGGCATTTCGTGGCATTCGTACTGAAGGATGCCAACATAAACTTTGCAGCATATTTAGAAATGATAATCCTTCTCTTACTGGAAAGCAGACCAAAATTATTGATCTCATCTCGCTCACAGGGCGTGTAAATTTGTATTTTTATTTTATTTTTTTGGCCCATTCAGATGCTTTGTAGGATGTGACTGTCTCTTACAATAGAAAATTGCTAGTCACGGTTTGGCAGCGTGTCTTAAACAAAACACTAAAAACCCCTTTTTAATATAATAAAAATATAACAGTCATTTTATTAGGTAATATCCACCTTTTTTGCTACTCAGAAGTAAGCTATATTCTGTGAATGTGCCAGACTTCTGATTTATTAGCTCTAGGTAAATAATTAGAAGAATAACAAAGTGCAGTAAATGGTAAAACTATTTTCAATACAAACCTGTGTGTTTATAATTACGACGACAATACATTAAAAGATTATGATAAGAAATACAAGTCTGCAGAATCAAGCATGGCTCTTGTGTACAGCTGAAATGGAAGTAATTGACACACAAAGCTCAAAGTTGAAAAGATTATTATATCATAGCCTTTTTAAAGGATTGAAGAAAATGATTTGAAATATTTGATTTGATTTGTTTTTAAAATAAATTGAAATTTGCACCTATGGAAGTGATAATGTGCAGTCAGCCAGTCATTAACAAATCAAACAGTCCTTTGATAAAACTAACATTGATAATAATAATCAGAAATGGTTCTTGAGCAGCAAATCAGCATATTAGAATGATTTCTGAAGATCATGTGACACTGAAGACTGGAGCAATGATGCTGAAAATACAGCTTTAGGTTCAGCATATATTATTGGCAAAATATATATTGCAGTAGACCCGGTTATTTTAATAATTCTACAGTATTGCCATTTTACTATATTTTTTATCAAATAAACATTCAGAAACCTGAAAAATTTTGCCAACCCTACACTTTTGAATAGTAGTGCAAATTCTATTAATTATCATTCATTTGTATTGCTATTTTATATGTAAAAAATTGTAAATAAATATTTATAAAATGTAAAAGTATATAAATGCGTGTAAAAAAAAAAAAATTGGATTTCATACAGTTACACTTCTTACAACTATACAAAATTTTTTTTTTAATATTTTGCAGGCCACTTTATTCAATTTTCATCTATTAATGAAAATTGTAAATGAATGACAGCAATGCAATAGATGTTGAGATACTGCAATAGAATTTTTTAATTATAATAATATTTCACCAAAAAAAAAAAAATTCTTTTTTTTTTTTTATATAAAATAAATGCAGCCTTGGTGAACAGATAAAAGACTTGGCTTACAGACCAAAGTCTACAACCTCATTCTTTTGTATGGTAGTGACCAGAATAAAATATTTCAGAGTTATGTGTTATAGACTGATTGTTGTTCATTGTACTTTGTTTATTAGGAGTACATTATATTTACAGAGCTCGAATGTTTAGGCCTGCATGCACACATTGGCAGAGCGTGACATTGTCCATCAGCTGACTCACTGTATATGGGGTTTTTTTGTCCCATGAGGGGTGTGTTTGTTTTCTAATTGCTGTTCTGTGACCCAATTTACAGGTATGCTCTTCACTGCCAATGAAGATCCCAAAATGAACACCTTTTACATCCCTGTAAGTACCAGATGGCGTGTTATCAAGTATGCTG
>JAFVLL020021332.1:0-35463 GCA_021397915.2 Tor tambroides
TAATACATTTTTTTTTTTTTTTTTTTTTTTTTGGTTTTAGTATTTATCACATCTAATCTGGTTAGGAAAAATTAGTTAACAATATAAACTTATTCGCATGGAAGTGATATGATTTGTCAGTTGTTTTATTTAAATACAGTAACCTATTTAAGTAAATAATGCATTAATAAAAGAAACATTTTCGTACATGGTACCATGGTAAAACTATTTCTTTTTTTCGCATATACCATGGAAATACCATGCTTTTTGACATGCAATCTTCAAAGTACCTTGGATTGCCATGTAAATAATTCATAAATAAAACTATATTTCAATGTACCTTGGTATTACCACGCTACATGGCATTCTTAGAAGTATCATGGCATATTTCACATGAAATTAACATCATCATGCAATCATCAAACCATGGTACTTTTTCATTTAATTTGTCTGTAAGTCAAGTTTCAAGACATTTGTCTGTAATTACAATGATTTGTCAGTTTAATGATATATTATAATGAATTACTGTTTTTTACATCCAGATTCTGACAAAGACAAAACAGATGGAGACACCGATGACAAAAGTGACGAGAAAGACGACAAAGACACCAGCGATGACTCCAGTAAAGACTCAGAAGACGAGGGTCAAGAAACCTCTGAGACGCCAGACAAAAGCGACACAGACAGTGACTCAGACACTGATGAAGTGAAAGTTTCAGACGACTCCAAAGACCAGGATTCAGAATCAAAAGAAACCGACAGCACAGAGAAGAAAGGGAAAGACCAGGACTCTGACAGCGACGCAGACGCAGACGCCAGCAGCGATCAAGACACAGCAGATTCCCCTGATGCAGCAGACGCCAAAGACAGTGTCGAGGATAAAGAGAAGGACAGCAGCGACCCAAAAGACACCGATGATGATGGAGACAGTGAGAAGGATGCCAAAGACAAGGAGGAGACCAATGAGACGGGCAGCGACAGCGATGAGGGAAAAGATAAAGAGGACGAATCCAAACCAGACGAACAGGACAAGGAAGACGTCACCTCAAAAGAAGACGTAGCAGCCAGTCAGTCTGACGAAAGTCCACTGGAGGAAATGACAGATGACAAGCAGGAAGACAAACCTGATTCTGACAGCTCCAGTCTGGACTCAAATTCAAACTCGGACTCTGACAGCAAAGATAAAGAGCAGGACAAAGACAAAAACAGCAGAGAGTCCACAGACACAGAAAGCTCTGACAGTGACAGCAAGAGTGACACGGACAGCTCAGAAACAGGAGGGGAAGGTAAACATTCAGGCCTTTGTGTTTTACATTCATTACACCACAACATCAATCGACTGATTAATGCATTTCTGCCTACAGATACTGATGAAGACAGCGTGGAAAAGGAGAAACAAGGTATTTACTGATAAATATGGAAGACCATTTCTAGCTGAGAGTAAAAAATATACCAGATAATTGTGAGAAGGTTGAAAATAAAAAAAGTATTAAGTCACACTCGAGCCACAATAGAGAGATATAAATTTTGTGTCAAAAGTGAGAGATATAAAGTCATAATATGACGCAATAATTGTAAGACATAGTCATTTTTTGTGATATAAAGTCACAATTTTGAGTTTTAAAGTCAAACTGTAAGATATAAAGTCAATTTCAGATTTAAAAAGTAATTGTGAAATATAATGTAAAATTGTGATTTAGTATAGTCACAGTTGATGATATAAAGTCACATACTGAGACAAACTCAATTAAATACATAAAGTCACAATTGTGAGAGATAAATTCATAAATGAAGATATAAAATCATGATTGTGAGATATGGTCACAACTGTGAAATGTAAAGTTATAATTGAGGATGAAAAAGTCATGATTGTGAGATCATATTTTGATAAAGTAATATTGAGAGTCATTATTGAAGATATAAAGTCACATTATGAGGTATAAAGTCACAATTCAGCATATAAAGTCACATATTAAGATATAAAGTCATAATTATTAGACCTCTAGCCATAAATGAAGATATAAAGTCACTGTGAAATAGAAAAAAATAAAATAAAATAAACAAAACAGGCTTCCGTAGATATAAATTCGCCTGCAGTCTGTACTGTTACAGAAAAAAAGCTGGGAATTTCTAATATATGTATGTCTGACTCTACAGAGTCTTCTGATGGTGCATCAATAGAGACAAATGACTCTGATTCTGACTCCAGCGGTAAGATGAACCATGAAATTTGCTGTTTTGAAAGTGAAGTGACGTGTGGCCAAGTATGGTGACCCATACTCAGAATTTGTGCTCTGCATTTACCCATCCAAGTGCACACACACAGCAGTGAACACACACACACGGAGCAGTGGGGGGTCCGGTGCCTTGCTCAAGGGTCTCACCTGAGTCTTGGTATTGAGGGTATTCAATATTATATATGGATATTCACTCCCCCCACCGACAATTCCTGCCAGATCTGAGACTCAAACCTGCGACCCTCGGGTTACAAGTCCGACTCTCTATCCATTAGGCCATGTCAGTGTAGATTTTCTCTTCACAAAACACCTTCATTTCAGCGCTAACTGTGAACCAGATGTGATGTACAACGCAACAAGCAATAAATCCCTTCTACTGCATGTAATTCTGAGGGAGTTTTTTCACTTGTCTTCACTGAGATGTGAAGTAGAAGACAACGGACATGGAAAATGATAAAGCTTTCCAAAAAGAATCAGGCACTGGTTGAACAATATAATATAATGGAATATTTGTTAGTTTTATCTAAGTATGTTGTTTGCAAAAAAAACTGCAAGTTACTTTTGAATGGCCATCAATGGAGGACAAAGTTACATCACACAGCATTATTGATTCAAGCATGGACTGAAAAACAAACAACTGAAGACATAAAGTCAAAATTGTGAGATATAAAGTTATAAATGTGAGATATTAAGACTCAGCTGAAGATATAAAGGCATTATGAATGATGTTGCTCCACACAACATTTTTGATTTCAACATGGACAGAAAAAAAACAGTTGAACATATAAAGTTACATACTGAGATAAAGTCATATCTCTGTGACACATAAAAATTGGTCAAAATTGTGAGATATTAAGTCAATTTCAGATATAAATTCACAATTATGAGATGTAGTCATAATTGTGAGGTAGTGTTACTAATACACGTGTAATACATGATGAAATCGATGCCATATTTATTAATCTTTTCCTTTTTCTAGACGATCATGACAATGACTCAACAGATGCTACGACATCGAACGGTAAATATATCTATCAGCTCAGTATGCAAGTAAATGTCTTTGTCATTTAGAAGTATTAAATGTATGTTCTTCAAACCTCCAGAGGAACACACTGATGAAAACACTGATGCAGACAGCCATGATGCTGCAGATGGTACGTCTCATACGTCTAAAGCACTTCATTTTGAGTTTATCTAACCCCAAGTATTACATTTTGGCATGTAACTCAAACCACTTCTGCTAAGGACATGACAGATTGTAAAAGTAGCTGTTACCTGTTACTCTCTGACTGGGCTGAATTCTCGAAGAATTCTGAGAAATTGTGAATTGAAGGCTGTCTCAATTCCTTTGCGTGCTTCTTTCTGTTTAGATGACGATGACACTGATGCCCATGATGATGAAGTTGGGGTTGAAGATGGTACAGGTAGAGCCTCCTCAAATCATTTTTGTCTCAGATTTTTCTCCACAAATGAGACAGATGTTGTGATACTTCATAATTAAACCTGTGACTTTTGATTTAAAGAACAATGATAGCAATCATCACATCCATTTTTACAGACACTGCCTCTAAAACACACGATGAACCAGATCATCTTGATGACACAACACAAGGTAATGATTCTGCTTAAAACACTTACTTCTCAGAGAACGAGGTCAAAACAGATCTTTACACATGCTGATATCTTTTCCTGCCCTTCTTCAGGATCAGATGATCCCAGCAAAACCCCTATGCCAAGCTCCTAGCGACCAGGACTCTACAAAAACACTGTAACGGTATCAAGTGATCACATTTTAAAAGCTCTACATAGGCCTTACTTGAAAACTCACAAGTGATTAAATAAAATAATTTTTTGATACTTGTCACTATGGAGTTTGGTTTCAACCTTTTTTGCTAAGCTAACTACACAAGAGAGCCTACTCTAATAAACTCAAGAATTATAAAGATTGTTGAGAAAGACAACATATTTAAAATCAGCAATATGTTTTGACAATAATGGTATCATAACGTGTTAAAATATGCTTAAATACTGTACTTTCAGGCTGGTCCTTGCAAATCAGTGAAATTAGTAAATAATCAAGCATTATCTCTTTCAAAATGTGACAGACTTCTAATCTTACAGTCGCCATAAAAGCATCTTACTCTGTTGTATCTGATTTCTTCATCCGCCATCTTGAATGATAATATTAAATGTAATCATACTTACAATAAATGCATTTTTTCAATTTTTATAGTGCAGTTTCCTGAACAATGAACATAAAGGCAATTACAACATCAGTTACATCAAATTAAAAAGACGAAAAATTAAATAATAATAATTTACATGACACATTTGTACATCATAAAAAAAATTCTTTGAGCTGCATTTCAATGTTTGCATTCTTTTTAACAAAAAAGTGAGGAATGAGAGTCGTGATACCTTTGTAACTTGAATGTACAAAAAAAAAAAAAAAAACTTGAATGTGCGAGGCTTCCAGTTTCATCCACTTTCGGTTATTCTAGCCGTACAAATTGTCTGTTATGTTGCTTGATATTCATTAAAAACACACACACACACACACACACACACACAAGTGTAGTGTAAATAGTTTTGCCGCTTACTGCATTTTGCTATTCTTCTAGTTATTTACCTTTTTTTACTTTTTTTTCTGTTTCGCCAGTATTTTTTTTTTTTCGCATTTCAACATTAACAGAACAATACAGGCTAACTTAAGTACATCTGTAAGCCTTCATTCTTATTAATAATACACACTATAACAAACAAAACACCAAACAAGAAATTAATCTAATTACATTGAAATAAAATACTAAAATAAAATAAAATACGGGAGTTAAACAAAATCATGCTGAAAAAAAAAAACAAATCAAATCATTTTTAAGACAGTATATATGGCTAGCTCCTTTTTGGGTGCTGTTTTCAAAACTTTGCAGTTGTGAATAAAACATTTTAATATAAGAAGTAAATCGTTTACAACAAAGTCTACACTCTTCCCACGGTGGCTAAGGAATCGGAAGTCTCGCACATTCAAAGAGAACAGAACAAGGTGGATAACATATCCAACTCAGACAGGTCACCTATATCGCCCTCTGGAGTCTTGCAGTGTTACTGCCCCAACAACATTCATGACTTCACTGAGTAGCCTGTTTAGAATTTGGCTCAAGCATGTATAACGCATTGGAAGCGCACCTAGGATGCCTTAAAAAGCTGTCTAGGTAGGCAGCACACTTGGTTTTGGAACAGAGCAATTGTTCAACAAACAATACATAATAAAACTGAGATATTCACTATATAATTTCTTTTGTGTCTCACTGCAGATTTTTCCTGGAGAGACGTAAAAAGAATCACACCTGAGACAAGTCAAGTCAAGATAACCAGAGTTTCACACCCCATTAAAACACATTGACACGTCCCTCTCATCCTTTCTGTCTCTCACTCTCTCTCTCTCTCATATGGTGAAGGTTCCTTTTTTAAGGGTTCTGGGATGCAGATTAAATTATTCGGCTGTTTGCTGTACATTCCGTTTTTTAACTTTGTCCTAATTCTAGAACTTTTGTATCATTTGATATATTAATTTGAACAATTTTAGATGGAGATGCACGATGAACAGCGAGGGTCTGGAATTGCGTGCCTCATGCATTTGTCTCTTTGTGTAGGATCTAAATATATTTCATTTCGAATGACACTTTAAACTTAGAGAGTAGAACTAACAGAAGGAATTTTGAGAAAGCGAAATGATTCAGGTCTGGTGAAAATGTTGATCTGTCAAACCTGTGATGGTTCCATTGTTTTGTCCACATGGTGTCCCCATCCTTGACACTGACTGAAAGACTGCAGCTGCTACAACGAGAACCTTCCCTCCTGCTCTCAGATAAGCGCCAGCCTGAAATGTCACAGAATGAGATATTTTCTGCCCACCCAATGATTTGAGACTGTACAGACAATTTCTGATAGAATCTCTGATGTCTATGTCTCTGTGGAGGAATACTAATAAACTAGCAATGTAAGAGCACAGATTGCTCTGAAAACTGTTAAAAAATAATTTTGTATAGATTTACAAGTCATTTTAATATGTACACAGGGAGCAAATCTAATAAAGACTGGGTTGTCAGAAAATCAAATGACCATGGAGTATTTTGTTAGTTTATTTTATTGTTTTTGTATAATACACCACATGCACATATTATTCTGGCTTTTTAATTTAATTACAAAAAAAATAATAATAATAACTATAATAATAAATTATTTGTCACAAGATAATAATAAAAACTAAATATCTAAAAAATATGAAAATCTAAAAAATGTAGTCCCTAGAACAATCCATATATAGATACTATACAATAAATAACAAAATACAATAGTCAACATTTGAAGTGGATCAAAAAAGTTCATCAAAGTTGTCCTAAGACAAGAACAGGTATTGTTTTGGTTTTAGGATAACTTTGATGAAAGGTTTTGATCCACTTCAAATGTTGACTACTGTATTTTATTATTTATCTTTATCTTAGTAATATATATTATTTCTATCTCATTTATTTTCAAAGTATTTATTTATTTATTTTTTTGTGTGTCAGTTTATTATGTTGTTTAGTATAGCACAACACTATTTACCTGAAGAGCAAAGAGGAGCTTTTTTGGTTTATTTCAACTAAAAATAGATGAAATTATTAAAAATGCATATCATTAGAGACAAAGAATAATTTATTAATTAATGCAAGGATGCATTTTACCTGGATAAATTAGTTTGAAATACTTTTAATACTTAGGTTTTAGGTCACTGGTTGTTTTCTAGTTTATATACATAAATGATAAGTCTATATTATTCAAAGTTCCTCTTATATATAAAAATCATAAATTAAAGTCTGTAGTTAGTCTATATATAAGGCATGAAGTGTCTATATATATATATATATATATATATATGGGTGTGTGGTTATGTGTCTCTTATAATAGAAAATCTCTTTATATATCAGACATTGCAGAAAAGCAAATATAGTTTGCGTGGCTGCACACGGAGTTAAACATTATCAGATGGTGTGAATGGCCTTATGAATAGATCCTATTTCAGCGGTTTTAGTCAGAGAAAGAAAGTCTTATCTAATCTCTGATGTCTTAAATTTTTTAAAAGATTTAACCGCAGACACTTACCCAGAGAAAGAGTTAAGTTTCCACAAGTGTCTACATCGGGTCTTTGGAGTACGACACAATCTCGCATTACATCTCGGTGGTTTAAACCTGGCCCTGGGGTGAACAAACGAGAGGATGAGGAGGAAGAGGAAGGTGTACCACCGACAAAAGCCACCAAACAGCTCTGAACAAAGCGCTCACGGCCCGCCTGTCCGAGCGTGACTTTCAGGTCTCTGTGTGCAAATGTTCCCGTCACCCCAAACTTACGGGAGGCCGATGAAACCAGAGGCTGAGTTTCAAATAGAGATGGCTAGTGAAGCTTGACCCTCACAGTGCATTACCTTCCCCCGTGGCCCACTTTCCCAACAGGCCGGAAGGCCGCGAGAAGCCTTTAGAAATATTATACTTTAATTTAAGACGTAAGAGGGTTTAAACAACCACTCTGATCTAGTGGTTGATATCTGTGAGAAAAGACCTACCTTTTACTAACAAACAGCAACACACTCAGTCGACGGTTTTTGCACATAATATAAAACGCAAACGCATTACTGTTTGCTTAATATTCAAAACGAACAACGAGATAAAAACCCATTCAAACTCCAAAAAGACACATTCATAAGAGTGTCTGTTATCTGGAAACTCATTATAAGCATCTGTTGACAATCCACTGAGTGCCAATCTAAGATTTCAACACTGTGTTTGGCTTTACTGAGGTCGAGACCGGTGTGTGATAAGTTCTGTCCACAATAGCTTTTCTTTTAATTTATTTAATTCATTTCTCTGTCAGTCATTCAAATAGTTTTGAAACGTTCTTAAAGGAACAGTTCACCAAAATTCTGTTACTGTTTATGGAGCGCAAAGACTTTGTCGTTCTTTTGCAAACACTTTTTTTGAAACAGCATTTGAGATGTCTAAAAAATGTGTCCAAAAAAATGAAACAACAATGTCTCTTCTGGAATTCTATGCAAATTAGAACATATTTAATTAGATAACAGCTCATTTGCATATGTAAACAAAACATTTCAGAAAATGTGCAATACAAAACAACAGGCTTAATGTACTGTGAGCTTTCATTAAACACAACTTAGAACTGTGTGCATATATTACATTTGGCAATGCAATAATCATTCTGTGGTTGTTTAATATGGTGGCGAACGTTCATTCGAGACCTCAGGCAGGAAATGAGAACTAGTCTGACCCTCTGATCAAGTTTAATGTCCACCTGTCCACACTGTTCCTCTGTCTTGCTATACGACATATTAGATTTGGCCCACGGTGATTAATTACAGAGCGGTTCAGGGACCCAAAACTCCAGTGCTGCAGTGATTTCAGATGGATTGGGTTTCTAAACAGAATGGCTCCTTCAGGACGATCAGAGGTGGCTCGTGACCACTGAGACAAAAAGTCCTAACAGAGCTCTGGATGAAGCTGAAATCTGAGAATAGAACAGGAATCTGTATGAGAAAACTCACAGGTCTGTATGTGCATGCGTGCGTGTGTGCGTGTGTGTGTGGTTTAATCTGTGTGTTTGTGCTGGACCACAGTAGAACTCACCTCTTGCTTCCTACATGCTCTCCTGTGGTCCACTGAAGTCTCTGAGGATTTTTAGGTTTCACAGTGTTTACATTTTTTTTTTTTTTAAATATTACTGAAATGAATTATAAAAAAAATTATATATATACATATACATATAACACATGCAAAAAATATTGCCAAAAAGATATCAGGAAAAAGTATTTATATTTATGTAACATATTATATTTAATAATTTTAAATAAACTTATATTTAAATATATTTAAATATTCGAAATAGTTTTATGTTCAGTATTTATAAATACACTTTTGGATTATATAGCTAATTTAAATTTATATAATACAAAATAAATATTAAAAATATTATAACAAAAATGTAAAAATATTTGTTTTTATTTTTTATATATTCTGCTTATAGTTTTTCTACTTATTCTACACATACATGCACACAAATATACACATACATTTTTAGGCCTTTTTATATTTTAAAATCAACAAAAAATAATTATTTCAAAATAATTAAAAGTATAAAATAGTACTTTTAACCACTATTTTGACAATACAATAATATAAAATAAAATATAAAAAATAATATAATTTAAAAAAAATAATATATTAATATACGTTACCCTGGACCACAAAATCAGTCATAAGGGTCTATTTTTTGAAACTGAGATCTATGCATTAACTGAAATAACTGAATAAATTAGTTTTCCATTGATGTATGGTTTGTTACGATAGGACAATATTTGGCCGAGATACAACTTTTGAAAATCTGGAATCTGAGGGTGCAAAAAAATTAAAATATTGAGAAAATCACTTTTAAAGTTGTTTTAAAAATGTTCCATAAGTTCTTAGCAATATTACTAATACATAACTTAATATTACTAATCAAAAATATTATTTTTAACCATTATTACGTTGCCACAACTATTACACAATTTATTCACATAAAAAAAAAAAACCAGTATAAATACATTGGTGTATGACATGCATAACACTGATGTAAATTTTCTTGCCTCTGAAGTACATTTTGTTAATTTTATTTAACAAAATATATTGTGAGTGTGGAAAAATATATTGTTGCCGTATAGGATACAACTGTGGTGGTTCGTCCTTTTCCATATGGTCCGAGCGCTGTACCGCCTGACCCCGCCGGCCGAGCTGAACAGATCCTGGACTGGCACTTCTAATCTCGTCACCCAAGGTTGGCTCCAAGAGCGCTATGGTTTCAAGCACCTAACAGGGAGCTTTTGTTTGAGATCAGGCAGGCCTGCAGGAATGAGGGAAGTCACAGGACACGAAACTGGCCAGCAGAAATCTGGCCACATCTGCCAACAAGAGCAGCTGATGTGTAATAATACAGCTTTTCAATATGTCTTGTCATTCCACACTGCTACAGTGTTAGACACTGTACCAGCTGGTGGACATTTCTACTAGCAACAATAGTATTCTAGTGCTCAAGTACATGCAAAGCTTTTTTTGTGAACCACTGATTCTACCAAAAGCAAATGAGCCTAATATTTCTAGGACAACAAAAGCTAGCTGTAGTTACACATTATGTAAGCTAACATGTTTTACATTATGTGGATTCAAGGTTTTAATAAAGAGAAGACACAGTATCATTGTAACATGATACTACAGATCAATCAAAATACACACACATAGTTCACATTTCACATTACAACAAAGAAAGCTTGTTTAGCTCAAGAGCTCATTAGCTTTGCTACGACACACGTCCATTTAGCTCATCGGGAGGAGTTTATCACAGAAATGCATTTCGAGGCCTGCTGGTGTTCGTTACATTGTAAAACGGGCTTGATGTGAACTGGCACACGCTACAGGAATGCAGTCTTCCTGAGAGCTGCCAGCCATTCACTTTCTGCGATGGGACAGAAGTATTATGCAAAATACAGATACCATAGTACTTGAATGGACCATGCCTATCCATTAAAACAGCTAGTAATTCCTAATATTATTGTCTTTCTTCAAAAGACTTGGTAACACTTGTGGTCTTCATATACTCAATACTATGAAAAAAAATGCATAAATAAATGCAAAAATAAAACAGCTACAAATTTCTAGTTTTTTTTAAACAAATAAATAAATTAATATAGGTATACATATTTTAGTTATATTCATTTCTTTTGAAATATTGTACTTTAAGGTGTAAAACATCCTTTTATATTATATTTTAATATCAGTTAGTTATCAGTTATTTTAATATCAGTTAAACCCAATACATTTACTGATTCTTTCTGAAATAATTTTACCTTTTACCTTAATTTTACCTCAAGATGAAAATAAAAAGCATAATAAAATATAAAATAAATTATAAAAATAATAAAAAGCAAAAAATTAAATATAAAAAATATTGTATTACACTACACAATAGGAATAATAATAATAATAATAATATGTCTATATATAATATATATATAGAGAGAGAGAGAGAGAGCGATATATATATATATATATATATATATATGTGTGTGTGTGTGTGTGTGTGTGAGTGTGAGAAGTCAAAACCATAAAAACCAGCCTAAAATGGTTTGCTGGTCTTTGCTGGCCATAAAACTTGTCAGTCTGGTTTGATGGGTTTTTTTTTGAGAGGTTTTGGCCACTTGTCAGCTAGTCAGGCTGGGGGATCAAATGGTTGACCATCTAAACCAGTTTAACCCAGCAAAGACCAGCAAACCACTTTAAGCTATTTATATTACCTTGTTTCTCGACACAGTATTTACATCAGTTAGGACAAAAATCCAGCCAGAGAGGGCTGTACACAGTTATAAAAAGGTCCATGGTATTACCATGTTTTTGGACAGACTTTTGGACAAATGTACTTAAATTAACAAACAATAATGACCCAAAAAAAATAAAAAAAAAATACTGTACAACCTGTACTATAGTATTTTGGAGATGATTTATGAATTTTGCACAATTAATTCTGTTTTTAGAAATTTAAATAAATACATTATGAAAATACAATTTATTAAATAAAAGCAAATACTTAAAAATAAACTGCACTGTTATTCTTTTTTTTTTTTTGAATGTTGCAGTTTTTTGTAAGAGCTAGATCACAAAATAAGCATGAAAGAACCATCTGGAAACCTCTGATCTAAAACCAGCCAGGCCATCTTGTTTTCCAAGTGTGAATAAATGAGAAAACACCTGTAACTTCCTGCATGAGTTCCTGTGGCTCTGGTCTCTGTGTGATGTTGTGTAGGCTGGCTGTGCCCTCCACTGGTTGAGCTGCCTTACTGATCCCACCGCTGCCTGCTGGGCCAAAGGGATGATGGGACATACCAGGAATAAAGATGCTTTTCATCCCAATTTTTGGTATAATCAGTCAACAGCTAATGTGTAGTAGATGTTCATCATCATTTCTGCACTTTGATACATGAAGACACTACAGATCTGATCTGAATATAAATTATGAATCAAAATGTGTCAGTACTCACCTGTCGTTTGATTGGTGGGAGCAGTTTGAATGGCAGGGGCTGGTGTTAGAAGTCCTGCCCCTTACCAAGATGGGGGGCTGGAAGGGTATAAAATGTATTTTGGTGGCCAGTCAAGCATAAGGAAGTCAAAAGCACGTTTGCTGGTTGCTTTATGTCTGCTGCACAGTTTCCCACATAGACCTGTGCTAAAGATGCTGTCACGGTAAGTCAATGACGATTGATTTATAACCAATATCTCTGAAATTGACATCAGGGGAACATCTGATCAATATATATCAAGAAGCAGCAATGGATTGGTTTATTAAGGTGATTGAATGGAGAGTTTTTACGTTTACACATTTATTTAAAGCAGCTTGCATTGAATTCAAAGTACATGCATTTATTTTTACATTCCTTGGGAATCAAACCCATGACTTTGGTGTTGCTAGCACTGTGTTTAAGCTACAGGAATGCTTTTTTTTTTTAATAGATCAAAAGCATGTTTTGTGTAGAATTTGATGCATATGACTTATATCTGGCTATAGTTTAAAGGCTGTGTTACTCTAATCATTCAATGCTGGGAATCTCATGTAGTAATAAAATGTGATATAATGTCCAATAAGTGAATGCTTTAACTTCAAAACATGCAAACTCAGTGCTAAGTATTACTTTTAACCATTACTTGTGTTTTTGAAAAGCCTAATTGATGAATTTGCTTTGCTTTCTTAATAATTATATTAAAATAATATTAAAAACATTAATTTCTCAAGAGAATTGTTGGATTTGAATGCCCCTATTTTCAGCTGTTTTTGAGAATATGCATGATAAATTGCTAATTTTGTTGTCTAGTAAGTGTGACATACGCTTAAACAGTATCTTATTGTGTTTTCTGGGTTGAATTTGCTTTGCATGTGCTTATTCTGCACTCTCATCGTTTTGCTTTCACAGAAATCTTGTAATTGCTTCGGTGGCTGTTGTGTTTCTGGCATCCACCGTATCAACGGCTCCTGTTGAAGGTAAGAGCTCTTTTCCCAGAGGGATTATTTAATGACTCACTCTTATGTTTAACATACATCGCCCGAGCTTATTAAACTGCTGCATTATTTGCCCGGACAGATAAGGAGCCTGAGGAAAATGACTTTGAGGCTGAAGAGGGTGAAGAAGAACTGTCTGAGGAGGAAGAGGGTAGGGGATGAGTTTCTTTTAGATGTTACTTCATCAAAGTCCTGATGAGAGCCGATCGTACCATATCAAGCAGCTCAAATTTTGGGCAGTTTGACACTAGATGTGATCTGCAAAAGGACAAAACGAAAAGTTAACACTATAATGTCCATGATAAACAAATCTAAAGCAAACCTGAATCTCTTTTAAAACTTTTTAAAAATCTGTTCAGTCTCATAAACCCAATTTTAACACCATAAACGCATTAAAGTGGGTAAGCAAGTTTCAAAGAGAAAATAAAAGAGCATTTAACTTAAAACAGTTCAGTGAATCCTAAACTTTGTAGACTCATATTCTTCTGATAACAGTCAGCAGATCTGCGAGGGATTCGGGAGAGAAAGAGGAGAAGGGCAAAACAAAGGAGCGGTTGTTATAAACTGTATCGATTTTCCCTTTTCTTTACAGATGATGATGACTCCAAAGGTCAGCATATGCAGGGTGGGTGACAAGTTCACAACTTACCACCAAAACCTCAGTCATCTTTAATAATCACATAATGAGTCATAATTTGCTTCAGAAGTCAGTCTGTCTTAATGAGGCTGAGCTATTTGAAACATTTGGGGTTCTGCCATAATCAGAAATTACACTTGCAAAAAGTACTGTGGTATTATTTCTTGTATACTATGTTTTTGGACATGGGAGCAGTGATAATACTTTGTTGTTTAAGCTTGATCATTATGATTTTAAAGTACGGTAACCATACCGTATCATAGTATATATCAAACCAGCATGATATTTTATGTTTGTTCATGACACTATAGTAAAACCATGTTTTTTGGACAATATATTCTTTTAAGTATCATGTTAATACCATGATATTCCTAACGAAAAATATTGTGAAAATATGATGGTAATATTATCGAATGATATATACCATGGTGCTGAAATTCATGTACCATAATATTTCATATTTGTATAGTATTTACAATGTTCTTACAAGAGTACATGGACCATAATATATTTCAAAATACCACAGGATTGGCATCTGATACAACCATGGTACCACAGTACTTTTTGTAAGGTAATTTAGATATACTACCATTCAAAAATTTGGGGTCGGTCCTTTTTTTTTTTCTTTTTTTTTTTCCTTTTTTTTTAATAAACATAACAGTCTCCTATGCTCACCAAGAAAATACAGTAAAAATGGTAAAATTGTGAAAAAGTATTACAATTTACAAATAACCATTTTCTATTTGAATATGTTTTAAAATGTAATTTATTCCTGTGATGCAAAGCTGTATTTTCAGCATCATTACTCCAGCCTTCAGTGTCACATGATCCTTCAGAAATCATTATGTTAAAGAAACATTTCTTGTTTTTATCAATGTTGAAAACAGTTGTGTTGCTTAATATTTTTGCAGAAACAGAATGGAACATAAATCTTTTGTAACATTACTAAAGTCTTTACTGTCACTTTTGATCAATTTAATGCAAAATATCTGTCCAAAAAAAAAACAATTTACTGACCCCAAATTTTTCAGCAGAGTTAATCGCTAAATTACAGAGTTAAAGACTAAAGACTGATATTACTCTCTATTTAACTTGTAGCAAAGATAAACGATTTCTAATGTGGTAGCGACATTGCAAAAACTAACTAAAAACAGATCTAAAATGCACATAAAAGCCAATAAAAGTAACTTAAAATGTATATAACTGGTTTATACAAGATGCAAAACCCCTTAAGCACATGTAAAAAGAGCATTTGTCCTTTGAGAAGCCACCTGGCCAGAATAGATTGATTGATCTGTGAGAAATGATCTCTGGGAATCTTAAGAATATGTTTCTTGTTCCTCTCCCTCTTTTCTCAAAGGAGCCGGATCGCAGCAGGCCACTGCAGCACCCAAAGGCTTGGGTAAGGTGAAGCTAATCCTCTTTAGAGCTGGAGGCAGAGAACACTGAACCTCTCAGCACTGGAAAATAGTTCACTGGGTGCACCCTACTCAGTAAGCAAAGTCAATCAGTACTTAATCTGGTTTAGGGATCAGGTATGTGGGGCTTTTAGCCACGGTGGCTGAACGGCATTGCTCGATTTATTAATAAACGTGGAAAGACGAAACATCAGGTGCACAGATTCGTGGAAAACAGAGGCCTGTAGCGCAGTGAGATTGCATGTTTGTTGGGCCGATGTTTCAGGACCTTGTTTAAACTGAAGGGCTGTTTCTCTCTAAGGTATGACTCCTGGCAGCGCCGTCGCGGGCGAATCCCCAAACGGTAAGGAAAGTCTACTCGATAACGCAAAAACAAGTTCTGTTCGGAGTACATTAGCCTCTCATGGCCTCTGGTGAAAGGTGAATTTGTTGAAAGCTCAATGGCCACTTTTCAGGCCTTTCTGAAGTCCAATGCATCTTTTGACAAAACCTTTGCTCTTGTTTCCCAGGTCAGAAACTTAATGGTGGCACTCAAACTGGCCAAGTCTGTAAGTGTGAACCTGATCTATCAGGGGCGAAACTTTCACACAAGTCGCACTTTAGAAAAGCAACACCGACTGATCTTGTGTAGGAAACGCACTACAGAGCTACAATATACGGACAGGGTCGTAGCCAGACATCAAGAGGTCAAATCTAGATTTATCTTCTCTTCCATGGCCAATCAGAAACTAAACAAGTGTTTTTGTCATTACAGCATCAAGCAGCACATCAACAGCTTCAAATGGAGCAAATGGTAACCACTATTTCAAGTAGAATATTATAAAACAGCCCTGCATCTTGCCGATTTGCACAAAAAGCCTAATATTATCTAATTTGATGATGCTGAGTTCGAAAATATTAATAAAAACTTCCTATCGCATAGTATTTTTTTTCACAAAATAATATATATTTATCTGCTTTAATGCACTTAACAAAACAACAAAAGCAGTCAAATGTCAAAGGTTTCCACAAAAACAAGTATTCAAAATGTATCATTTAACTTACAATCTGCAAAGGAGTAGAAAAATGTTCAAATTTGTTCAAAATAAGCTTTTTTTTTAAATCTGTAATTTTCTGTCACTGGCCACAATTCTAATCTTGAAATCAGGCGAAACAATGTCATACACGTGAAAATCAGTTGAACTGAACCAATTGCTTTAATTTGGCTCAGAGAAAGATAGTAATCTTGTCTTTATGGCAGTTTTTCCAAGGGATAATACAAGACTTCTTCATCTTACAAATGTGACCTTGGACCACACATATTTGTAGCAATAGCCAAAAATACATTGTATGGGTCAAAATGATCGATTTTTCTTTTATGCCAAAAATCATTGGGATATTAAGTAAAGATCATGTTCCATGAAGATATTTTGTACATTTCCTACCGTAAATATATCAAAACTTAATTTTTAATTAGTAATATGCATTGCTAAGAACTTCATTCGGACAACTTTAAAGGTGATTTTCTCGGTATTTTGATTTTTTTACACCCTCAGATTCCAGATTTTCAAATAGTTGTGTCTCGGCCAAATATTGTCCTATCCTAACAAACCACACATCAATGGATAGCTTATTTATTCAGCTTTCAGATATATCCAGGTCCAGGTTCACAAATGGTTGTTAAAACCAAAAATGCAACAAAATACACATAGTATTTTCTGAGAAAGTGACATGGTTGGAGCAAAATAGGCACTATTTTTGGAATCAGCACCCCAAAATTAGTAAAAAACAAAACAAACAAACAAAAAAACAAAAAAACAACAAGATTGGATTTCATTCAGAAAATATGATGCAGGGTGGTGAATCATTAGTTTTGTTTAATTAAACCACTAACTGCATGTCATTGGATTACTGGAGCATTTTAAGATGGACGGTAGTGTTTTATTACTGTACAAAGAATGTCCTCTCAGAAAAGTTTCTTTGTGGGTTACAGGAAGTAACGGTAGAGACGGGTACTCTCACCCATCTGGCTCAAGTTCTCATGGTACTGTACTTGTTCATCTGCTGTAAATAAGCTTTTCTTTTTACCCTAACAAGTTGACTGCCTAATCACTGTATTTATTTCACTTACAGATGCAAGTTATGGTGGACAAGATGGGTCCAAATCAGAGACAGTTCCTCCAGGTACCTGGTCACTGATTCCGGCCTAAAAAAAAAATTCATTTAAAAGGCATGGCATAAATACTATCAATATATGCTAGTATTTATATGGCATGGCATAAATACTAGCAATATACACTAAAAGTCCTAAAAGGTTTATTATGTACTACATTTAATACTACTATTAAAAAATTAAAATGTTATATTAAATTATAATATAATATAATATATAACAATTTAACAATGATAACAACAAAAGTTTGGGGTCGGAATAAAAGTATTAACTTCTAATAAAAAACAATAAAAAATGAAAAATGAAAAAATAAATAAATTGTTGAACAGTAGTGCATAACATGAAGAGTGATAAAGAGAATTGTTCTCAGGTGTAGGAGCTGGAGGAGCAGGTGCTAATGGAGGTTCAGGATCTAAAGTCCCTGGTAATGACATTTAGAAACATTTTAATTATTGTTCGAAATATGATCCCAGATATTTAACATTTTAGAAAAAAAAATGACAGCTGTAGAGAAACCCAATATGTTTAATTTGTTTCAGGCACCGACGGGGGCATCCATTCAGTGTCCATTTCTGTTGGTAAAAGATTGTTCTGTTTATGTTAAGGCAACCGTGGCTTATGATATGTGTTTATATTATGCACATAAAATCAAAATATAGCATTCACTTTGCAAAGAGATATCTTTGCCATCTCACAGTGTCATCAGGTCAAGGATCATCAGGCCACATAGCAGCAGGTCATGGGTCAACAATGATATCCAGCCACACGTTTGGCCGGCCTCCAGCAGGACAGACATCAGACGGTGTGGGTGTAGTTTCCTCCGAGGTCCAATCACAGCCTGCAGGTATTTCAATCAAAAAGATGGAATAGTTTACTGACCCTCAGGGGCATCCAAGTTGTAGATGAGCTTCTTCATTCAAACAGATTTGGAGAAATTTTGCATCACTTGTTCACTTATGGATCCACTGCAGTGAATGGGTGCCGTCAGATTGAGAGTCCAAACAACTGATAAAAACATCACAATAATCCACAAGTAATCCATACGACTCCAGTCCATCAATTAATGCCTTGTGAAGTGAAAGAAACAAATCTATCATTAAGATGAAGTGATGTAATGCTAAATTTCTCAAAATCTGTTTCAATGAATAAACTCATCTACTCATCTTGGATGGACTGAGGGTGAGTAAATTTTCAGCAACTTTTCATTTTTGGGTGAACTATTCCTTTAAAAATAATGTTACATTCATTATATATAAGGCTTCAAGTAAAAGATCTATGCAAAAGTTGTACAATTATAACCCTTTCTGTATATGTATGTTCAGGGTCAGAGGGATTCACTCCACATACAGATGGCTCACAGTATGAAAATGGTATGTGTATAACAGGTTCTCTCTATTGTATCATGGAGGTCATCTCTTACTTTTTAAATGCTGTACACACTTATACGAGAACAGATTTTGTCTTCTTGCATCAGGGGAAACGGCTCATGATGGATCTCAAATCGAGTCTCCAGGTAATAAACATTAAAGTTTGCATACAGTTTACAAAATATTTTCTGTTCTGTAATTTATGTATAATTATGTCATTTTTATCTTGTACATTCAGAAATCCCTGAGATAGAATCTAACGGTGAGTATTATTGTGAATTAATGCACAACAAACAATATTGTGCATCATATTAATCAGAATGAGTGATTTAGTCATTTTAATCGGGTTCCTCTCATAGGCAATGGACACAAACACCTACTGAATGGGGGAGAAACAGGATTTACAGGCGAGGAAACAACCACATTTAATTGACTGACATTTCATATGACCCGAAAGATAAATAGTAACTATCTCTGATGTTTTTTGTGTTTTTGATGCAGGCTTGGATCATTTCATGGCAGGCACATCTCAGATACAAGGAACAGGTATAAAAACATGATTTAAAAATCCGACCATAGAAAAACTATTCTTTTCCAAAATAAAAAGTATACTTACACTGTTTTCAGTTAAAAAAAATGTACTTCTCTTCATGTGTTGTTTGTTTTGTGTATGTTGCAGGTGGTTTTGATTCATTTGGCACAAGTCCTCACCTGGAAATTACAGGTAAACATTAGTTCAACTCTTCTGCCCTACAAAAGCAAAAAACACATTTTGAGTTATTGAGTTAAATCCAAAAACCAAAACAATGATCAGAAGCACCTACACTGCTGTTCAAAACTTTGTGGTCAATAAGTTTTTTTTTTTTTTTTAGCAACAATGCCGTAAATTAACCATAAGTGACAGACATTTTTAATTTTACAAAATATTTATATTTCAAATAAATTGTTCTTTTGATATTTCTATTCACCAAAAAATCCTTAAAAATTTTGCTATTTATCAACAAAAATAGTAAGTAGCACCACTGTTTTCAACACTGATAAGAAATGTTTAATGAGCAGCAAATCAGCATATTAGAATGAGTTCCGAAGGGTCATGCGACACTGAAGACTGGAGTAATGGTGCTGAAAATTCAGCTTTGTATCACAGGAATAAATTACATTTTAAAATTGTTAAAATAGAAAGTTATTTTATGACAATACTGTTTTTACTGTAACATTACGGATTGACTTCTGATCAGACTTCTTTTAAAAACAAACCAAAAAAAATGTACTGTCCCCAACTTTTAAACAAAAGTGTATAAATTTAACAAAAAAAAAAAAACGATATACATATTCACTAAATAATAATGTGAGTGTCAGAGCATACTAGGAACTCAAACATTTCATTGCAAATTTTCATTGCAGGCATAACAGATCAGTCAAGCCATGACTTCCTTGTTGGATTAATGGGTGAGCATTTCTTTGTTCTCATTAATTAGTGGAAGGAATAGAGAATTTCGTTTCTCAGTATGGACACAGTATGTCTCCCTCTGAAGGTGGAATAGGAGAGAGCTTTGGTCCAGACACTCAAACGGAAGGGCTAGGTACGCTTTTAGACCTCTTAGACACTCCTCCAGACGTTCCACCCACATGCCTAGTAACTGATGCTGTCTCAACAGATCACATGGGACTCGCATTTCAGGTGGACTCAGCAGGTAAGCGTCCTCTTCAAGTCATCCATTTTTCACTTAACCAGAGAGGCTTGATGTTTATGGCTTTTGGGCTGCAGTCACCAGAATTGCTTTCTGCTGATCTCATTGGCCTTGTAGCAAACAGGACGTCCCACACTAGTTAAGTTCACTTGATTTACTTTTATGCCCATGCTGTGAAACGGCTCACATACGGCACTGAGAGCCTTCCCTCATTCTGTCCAGCTGTCACGCTGTACTAATTATGGGCCACGCTGACAGAATAAACCAGCCAGATTCTGTTCTCTAGCTAATAATTTTTTGAAAGATGACTGGTGTGAATCAAAGCTGTCTTTTTTCTTCCACTGCTTCTCCTTTCCAGCCGCTGGCCTGAGTCCAGGGCACCCGTCCAGTGGCGGTCCGGTTCTAGACACTCCTCCAGGTAATGGCTGCTGACTGCCGCTCTGTGCTCCTTTAGGTCCTGTAAATTCAGAGTGCTTTTACCCCAGTAGCCGTGGGATTATCCCAGCACATGTCTAATAAACTCTGTCAGACTTACAATCCTGACATTGGCTCTGAAGGGGACATAATGACAACTTTCAGAGACGTTTTTAGTGTCACGAGAGGTCACTGGGGTTTCATGCACCCGTATGAATTACACAGATTGATCACTGAAGTCATAACTCAGCTTAGTGAATGAGTGTAGGAGCTTTAAGATGGATAGACAGAACAACTAAAAGAACAATAGATAGAATGACACACAATGGATAGATAGATTTTTTTTTTTTTAAAGTTCAATGAAGAAAAGACAGAAGTTGTGATATCTGGATCCGGGGGTGCTCGTGATTCTTTTTACCTGGATCTTGGTGTTTTAAAAGAGTAGTTCACTTTCAGAACAAAAATTTACAGATAATGTACTCACTCCCTTGTCATCCAAGATGTTCATGTCTTTCTTTCTTCAGTCATAAAGAAATTATGTTTTTTGAGGAAAGCATTTCAGCATTTTTCTCCATACAATGGACTTCTATGGTGCCCCCAAGTTTGAACTTCCAAAATGCAGTTTAAATGCAGCTTCAAAGAGCTCTAAATGATCCCAGCCTAGGAAGAAGGGTCTTATGTAGCAAAACTATCAGTTATTTTCTAAAAAAAAATACAAGTTATATACTTTTTAACCTCAAACACTCATCTTGTCTAGCTCTGTGTAAACTGTGTTTTCCGGTTCAAAACAGTTAGGGTATGTCGAAAAACTCCCATCTCATTTTCTCCTCCAACTTCAAAATCATCCTACGTCGCTGTTTTACCTTTTTTTGTAAAGGGTGTTTGTCCTTCTTTGCATGTTCACTTTGTAAACACTGGGTCAGTACTTCTTCAGCGATGTAGGACAATTTAGGATGATTTTGGAAGTTGGAGGAGAAAATGAGATGGGAGTTTTTCGACATACCCTAACTGTTCTGAACCGGAAAACACAGTGTTCACGCAGAGTTAGACAAGATGAGCGTTTGAGGCTTGTATATTTTTTTAGAAAATAACCAATCGTTTCGCTAGATAAGACCCTACTTCCTAGGCTTGGATCGTTTAGAGCCCTTTGAAGCTGCATTTAAACTGCATTTTAGAAGTTCAAACTCGGGGGCACCATAGAAGTCCATTATATGTAGAAAAATGCTGAAATGTTTTCCTCAAAAAACAATTTCTTTACAACTGAAGAAAGAAAGACATGAACATCTTGGATGACAAGGGAGGGGGGAGTACATTATCTGTAAATTTTTATTCTGAAAGTGAACTACTCCTTTAAGATCTTATGTAAAGGCCAATGTAAAAAACCTGGGTGTTATCATGGACAGTGACTTTAAACTGGATAAACAGGTTAATTCACTTTATGTGGGTATTAGCCAGGCTTCCCTCACACATTTGCAGATGGTACAGAATGCTGCCACTCGTTTGTTGACAGGAGCGAGTAAAGGCTGGAATACACTACACGACTTTTAAAATCTGAATAGATTTTTAAAACACTAGGCATCATACACTTACTAACTTTGTAAATAGTGACAAAGGAAAACTGGGTATCACAACCGAGGATCATACACTACCAGACTTTAAAGTTGTTTCGATCACAACAAACTCACACAGAAACGTGTGCCTTGTTGCTAGGAGACGCATGACAAATGAAAACAATGTGTGTTATAAAATCGGCCGAAAATATCAAACATGTTTGATATCCTCTGACTGGATGGAATCAAAGTCTGACGCTAAAAAATCTGAGTCTGTGACCATCATATACTACGCGATTTTCTGTGGAATCTGTCAGCTGTAATCTGCAGACTGGCTCTGACTTTCCTCAACTAGCGTCAACTTGTTCAGACTGTAAAATGGGGGGAAAATCACGGCAAAAATCATGTAGTGTATTCCAGGCTTAAGCGAGAACATATTACACCAATTCTGTCCTCTCTTCACTGGCTTCCTGTTCATTTTAGAATCGATTTTAAGATTTTGATCTTAGTGTTTTAATCGCTAAACGGACTAGCACCAAGATACCTTTCTGATTTAATATGGCTATATACTCCATCAAGGGCACTTAGATGTGCTGAGATGGGCTGAGCCCCAAAACTTTGGAATAATTTGCCTCTCCATGTTAGGCAGGCCAAAACACTTTCTGTTTTTAAATGAAGTTTCAAAACTCATCTCTACTCTTTGGTATTTAACAGTATGAGAGCAGATTTTATGATTGTGTTGTTCTTATATTTGTTTTTATGTTTCTGTTGTTTTAAATTGAGTACGCTTGTACAGCACTTTGGTAAACACTTGTTGTTTTTTAAAAGTGCTTTATAAATAAACTTTGACTAGACAGATAGATAGATAGATGTCAGCATGTCTAGTAAACCGATTTTACCTTGCTAACCATCTCTTGTTCTGTATGTCAGACTCTCCAGGACCGGATTACCTGTCTGTTGACAATGGGAATGGTGATTATACACATTCAATCAGTAAGTAAAGTATTAATCTGTTTACTAGAATTAAATTAGTAATAGCATATTACGTTAACAGAGTCTTTCTAATAATATCTTTCATAATATCTCTAGGTACGTCTGATAATGGAGCCCAATCAAAATCACCAGCTGATACAACAGGTAAACTGATGTTAAACAAGATGCTCACCAAAAATCCTGCATGGTCTGGTGGAGAGTGACTTGAAATGCTGAAATAGAAAGTGTGTCAAATCTTAATTCAGACTGTTTTTTATAGATTCATCAGTAGTCTTTGATACAATGTCACATCCGGGTCATTCCTTTATAGACTATTCAGGTAAGATAACTATTTTAGTAAAAATTTGCAATATCACATCACTTGCTCACCAATGGATCCTCTGCAGTGAATGGGTGCCATCAGAATGAGAGTCCAAACAGCTGATAAAAACACCACAATAATCCACATGACTCTAGTCTATCAAGCGAAAAGCTGCATGGACTCCCATTTTGACAGCACCTTGTCATAACGCTAAATTTCTCAAAATCTGTTTTGATGAAGAAACAAACTCATCTACATCTTGAAAGGGTAAATTTTCGGCAAATGTTCATTTTTTGGTGAACTATTCCTTCAACATAAGTTAATGCAATAGCTAACTAACAAAAAAACTAACAATGAGCAGTATATTTCTTATTTATTAATCTTTGTAAATGTAATGCCAAGTTCACACTGCACGATTTTCAAAGTCGTCGGGTCACCGTTGTTTTCACACTGCACAACTATCTAGGGTAGCATTTAGTTGCTGTTTTGTTTACATTGCACAATGGATCGGTGACAGGAGGTTACACACTACATGACTTTACAATAGGAAGAATCACCGACAACTCTCTCTGGTCCGCAAACTACGTTTCATTTAACTCCCCGAACTTCCCGCTGCCCTGTATCTTGCTCTTTCATTGGCTGTAGGTCATCGCCTATGTATTTTTCAGTCAGAACTCATTTCACACAGCAGGATTTTGAATCGCCGACAGATCCAGATATTTAGCATGCCAAATATTTCACGAGCGTCTGCAACGCGTTGGCGATTCTCTCAGATCGCGTCTTTGATAATTCACACTGTGTGACTGTCACTCGTGTGAACGAGCGCCAATTTTCCTCCGATTTCGGGCATTTGTCGTGATTTCGCAAAACTTGTCGGCGAGTGAAAATCGGGGCTAAAATCGTGCAGTGTGAACTCGGCATTAGTTAATAAAAATGCAGTTGCTTGTTGAAAGTGCATTAACTTTGATTTTGAAAATGTATTAGTAAATTAACAATGTACTACATTTTTTATTACTTTTATTAAGCATTTATTATTCTTATTTAATGGTAATTAATGTACCAACTAATTTAATTAACTAATGTTAATAAATGGATCGTTATGGTAAAACATTACCCTTTTTTTCTATTAAACAAAAAACAAAATATATATGAGATATATGATATGATATTTAACAGTTTTGCTGTTCTCCTCAGATGGTGGGGCAGATAATAATGGTGCAGATTTACCCGATACAAACGGTAAGTTAAAATCAACATGCAACCTCACCTTTCCTTGCTGGAAAATCCAGATTAAAGCAGTTGTTGGCTACTTTTCTGTGGTTTCTAGCTGGTCAGCCACCTGCAGGGATTTCATCATACAGTATTATTTTGACACATAATTCATTACTGCATTACAGGAAATGGAAATGGTCGGCACAAACCTGTGATAGACATACAAAAAGGTATGTTGAAATGTCTATAAAAACATATGAAACCTATAAACGAGAAAGAGCTGCAGTGTGTGTCTGGATTCATTCACAGGTGACCCTCCAGGCGTTCATCTCGACATCAGTATGTATCGAGCTATAACACACACACACAACTAATCAACACATTATCATAACGTCATATTATTGACAGACTAATATCCTGGAATCGATGTGAATATTCCCAAATGTCTTTCCAAACAGGCGGAACAGGCCATCAGGATGCTGCAATGGAGATGCATCACACAGCTGGTACTATATCACCCGGTTGTATGACATCACTGAAAGTCAATTGATTTGTTAGCCATAATTCAATTTTTATGCGTCTTCTCTTGGCTAGTCTGTCTAGAATGGTGGGGTTGTGTGGGTTTACCAAATGCTCGTGCTCACTACGGAAAATATTTCTCATGGCAGGTTTAAACCCATGAAATCAAATATCAGAGTTTTGTGCATTTTAGTTCACATCACATCTACAGTATATGCTAGTGTACTCCTGAAGGTTAACAAAATCATTGTAATCACCATTATGTATTTATTAATAAAAAATTCATCTATTTAGCCCCTTAAGAAACAATTTTTCTTGTTGCTGTTATTTTCAGTTGGCACGCTTGATCAAAGTGACCACACTCTCAGTCCTTATGCTGAGACGTCTGGTAAGCAACCACCACAGATTTTAAAAATGAATAAATAAAAAGATTGTTAATTGTGGCTTTTTAATCTCACATTTTGGACTTCTTCGCAATTTTGAAGAATTCAGGAATCAGAATTTTGAGTTTTTCCTCGCAATTCTGTTTTTATATGTCACATTTCTTTGTTTGTTTTTTGCCACAAAATAAAATTAATTTTGATGCCTGTCTCACAATTTTTACTTTATATTTCACAATTCTGAAAAAAAGTCCAAATTGTGAGTTATAAACTAAAGAATGTAAAAAAAAAAAAAAAAAACTGGCTTCCATAATAGTTTAATAAGTTAAATAATAATTATTCTAAAAAATAATTAACTTACTTTCTTCTTTTTTAATGCATCTATCTTTGCTTCTTCGTTTTTTTTATGATTAATTTTATGACTATTTTAAAATTATTTGTATGTACAGCACTTTGAATTACCATTGTGTTTGAAATGTGCTATATAAATAAATTCGCCTTGCCTTCTCAAAGGACTTGATGGTGTCACCGGTGCAAGCATGCAGACAGATATGGCAGGTATTATCTTAAATATTTTACCAAACATATTTACGAAAATACACCATGAGTGAATATAAAAACAGCATTGGTCTGTGTGCACATACCTGTAATAACGGAGCTGACATTGTGATCAGGTGCGGCAGGTGATCCAGTGACTGACGGACAGACTCAAACAGCCATGACAGGTGAGTACAACACATTAGCCAAATGAGTAATTAAAATAAATTTGAAATACTTACAACATGCTGTTTTCTGTTATCCAGGGCAGGGACACTTAGCTGTGACAGACAGCATGCCGAATTACACAGGTAACCACGTTTCCTCAGCACATCCAGACACATGTCAGTCTATCACTCATGCGAGGGTTTCATGTGTAGCTTGTGTTTCTGAAAAGCAGATTCTGTGCGTGCGACTGGGACTGGATTTACAGGTGAGTGACCTTTAGATTATATTAATAAATCAGAATGACCAAGGCGAAGATAATATAAAGGTATGTTCAGTAAATATGGATATAAATATATATGTAGTAATCAGCGGAAGTAACATACTGTATGATTTTTGGCATTTCAAATGTTCTTGTCAAACTTTCAGATGCCTCAGAGACACATAGTAGCATGGTTCAGACAGACTTACCAGGTAAATTACGTTTGAAAACATCTGCCTCATCAGGTGGACTAACCATCCAGGTAAGCTGCCCTTATAAAAATGTACCATGGTAAATGTAGTTTCTGCAGAAAAAAAATGACAGAGATACTGAAAGCCCGTTTGGAAGAAATTCTATCATTTTACGGTACAATAACAATGGTATTTTGGTGGAAACTATGATTACCAAGGTCAATTTTTGCAAGGGTTTGCTTACAAAGCAGAAATTGTGTCAAAAGTTTATTAAAAGTTAAAAATCAAACAAACCTTTCTTAAACTCAACTCCAGTCACAGGGGATCCATTCACAGGGGTTTCCTCACAGACAGATGCCATGGGCACAGGTGGGTGACAAACACACACACACACACACACACACACACACAGGTATTCCTATCATTATGGGGACATTCCATAGGCATAATGGTTTTTCTATTGTGAACTATCCAACTGTATTTTCTATCCCCTTACCCTAACCATATCTCTCACACAAAACTACATTTTTAGGTTTTCAAAAAACTTAATTCCACATGATTTATAAGCTTGTTTCCTCATGGGGACCTAAAAAATGTCCCCTTAAGGTCAGAATTTACTGGTATTGCTATCATTGTGGGGACATATGGTCCTCATAATGTAGCGAATACCAGTACACACACAAACTATAAGGAAAAAATATATTTGCAATTTATTTTTACTTTTATTTTTAAGCTACAGCTGAACCTCAAGGGACTCTCGGGAGTCCAAGTTTATATATATATATATATATATATATATACACACACATACATAAACTATGGTCAAATGCTTGGAATAATTAAGTTTTTTTTTTTTCATCTCTTAACAATAAAATTTTTTAAAAATTGTGAAAATTATAAAATGTAATTTATTCCTGTGATGCCAATTTTCAGCAGTCATCATAAATTTATATATTACATTAAACTAAATATTCAAAAATATACATATATATGTATATATATCTCTAAACCTGCTTTACCTGCTGAACTGTACAAATTAAAGCAGGGTAAATTCATCAAATCAGTTGTTTTGATGTAAACATCTGGTTTTTCTCCTCTAACAGGCCAACCTGGTGCTACAGAACAGACACAGCCAGCTGGTAAGCTTCATGGGAGTTCAGACCTCCTTCACTTCAAACACATGATTTATGATTCATTCTGATGATCTGTATCTTGCTTTCAACTCAAAGCCCTGTCAAACCTGTCAAGAAAACATATCATACATAAAACTGAATGAAAAATTCTAGAATAGAAAGGAAATAATGAATACCTTGTGAATAAATTCATGTTTATGTCTGATTGAGATGCAAAAAATTATAGTGTGTCTGCTGCGTTGATAAACAGATGCTCAACAGCTCTTCTCTTTTCTCTGTTTTGCTTGTTCTGTCCAGTATCAGCAGGTGAACAGTACCACACATCTGGTCAGGGTCCTGAAGGTGGGTCTGAAATTCTCCATCCAGACTGTTCATCTTGAAATATCTATAAAATTCATATATTCAAAACAAACAGCCCAAATCCTCTCATAAATATGGGCGGTGGTGGGGGCGGGGGGAAATAATATTTAAATGCTAGCACATTATGTATCTTATTTTAAGATAGACTACAGTTCAAAAGTTTGGGATCAGGACATTTTTTTAAAGAAATTAATACTTTTAATTAGAAAGGATGCATTAAATTGATCAAAAGTGACAGACATTTATAATGTTACAAAGATTTCTATTTCAAATGCTGTTCTTTTGAACTTTCTATTCATCAAAGAATCATGAAAAAATATGTGAAGGTTTCCACAAAAATATTAAGCAGCACAACCCTTTTAAACAATAAGGAGAAATGTTTCTTGAGCAGCAAATCAGCATATTAGAATGATTTCTTAAGGATCATGTGACACTAAAGACTGGAGTAATGATGCTGAAAATTCAGCTTTGCACGATAGAAATAAATTATTTTTAAAATATATTCAAATAGAAAACATACATTTTTAAAATGTTTTACTGTATTTCTGATTAAATACATACAGCCTTGGTGAGCATGAGACTTTCTATCTTTCTGATCCCAAACTTTTAAGCAGTAGTGTACACGGAACAGAAGCACATAATATGAAAATTTCAGTCCGTTCTCCACGTGTTTCATGAATGATGCTCAATGGGCACAAGACTAAAAGCTTAAATCAAAATCTGACGTCAAGAAACAGGATTTTCTGCTAGTAAACGTCGTCTATCCATCTAGTTTGGCCTCAATGAACTGATCTCTGCGCTTTTTGAAAGGTGCAGAAAATGTGGAACTGGAAGATACCTGCTGATTTCCACATGAAGCCGCGAGTGAGGTTTCTGCGCTACAGATTTCAGTGCACGGACCAGAACGCCTGGCAGAGGACCCCTGAACCCGCCCGCTAGACTTTAGCTCTCCTTTGTGTGTGTGTCCGTTTGTTTTATTTTTGACTATTTAAACATTCAGAGGATACTGTAACTTAACTTTTTATTGCGTCTGTTTATAAAAGTGCCCAGTAAGTATTTTATTCATTGGTACGACGAAAGAAAAATCAAAGGAGTCAAATGAAGGAGAGAGAGAGAAATCACGATTTAAAACGTATTTGATGTGTAAATTCAATGGTTGTCTCCCCCTAGAAATGTCGCTACTGTATTTTCTTGCCTAGATGTTTAAGCAATATTCTTTACAAACGTCACAAATTGTATATTGCTGAATGTATGTCATTTGAGGATAATCTTTACATTAAATTGAACATCTATTTTGAACATCAAATTCAAATATTTGTCATTTTACCTGAAAAAACATAACTTGGAAGGAATCGATTCAAAAACAGGTATTTGGAAAATGGTTAGTCGAACCCTAACTAGGTTAAAGGTTAAGTTCGTCGATTTTCAAACAACTTTGTATTGTTACAATGTCGGCAGTATGAGTCAATAAACGTGTATTCATTTTCAATGTTACTTGCACCAAAACATCCCTGTTTGTCAGAAAAAGTCCGCAGGATGACGTTAGACACGTCTTCCAACGGGCTTTTGTGAAAACTACAGACCGCTTTTCCGCGTTTTTGGATCCCCGTTCACCGATAGACTGATCGAGCCAAATGCATTATGGGTGTTGAAGTTTTCCTATCTTTGTCTGCCACAGATCTTTCCCGTTTTCTCCATAGACTGTAAAAAAAGAAAAAAAGTGTTTCCTCTTTTCGTGTACCATCTTTTTTTTTTTTTTTTTTTAAGAGAAAGAAATCGCGTTTCTACTGCAGAGACAGTCAACTTTTAGTAAATTTTATTAAAAAAAAAAAAAAAAAAAAAAAAAAAAAGTTTCATTAAAATCTCTAAACACACACCTTAAACTGGTATTTTCCTAATACATACCCATCATCATTAACCAAGATCAGACATTATATGATGAGTAACAGCTATGGCTTTGAAGACAGTTAGTGGGATGCTGGACAAGTTTACATAACATTGATTTTTGATGCTTGTTTCATGTTTGTCCGATTAAACCAACTGCATTTTCTCGCTATAAAAGGTGTGTGTGTGTTATGTTTTTTTTTTTTTCAGCATTTCAATATATACTGCAAAGAAAATATTCCAGAAGATGGATACTTGGCATACTTATGAGAACTAGGTGTCGAATACAACAATCTGGGGGTCATCGCAACATAATTAGATCAAATAATGACAACCAGAATAGCAGAAAAATGCACGAACAAAAAGCCAAACTTTAGGTTTTTGAGCTTCCGCAGTGGTGACAGACTGGAAGAAAATCACTTAATATAGATCTCAATGTATTGGTGCAAATCCAATCCAGATAAATAAAAGGTAAGCACACAAAGCGTGGGCAATAAGTTTAGATTTAGATCTGTAGCACTACACATTTAGTCTGAGGTTTTCTCACTGTCGGAAACTACCGAACCAACAAATAAAATCTCATTTTGATGTTTCAACTCCATGACGGAGGGTTTTGAAGGAATACTCAATTCTCTCTACTGCTTTTTAGTGATCTTTCCCAGACTAAACGTGAAGGGAAATACTAGAATAACATTCTAATGGCTAGCCCCTAACGTGTGTTAAATGACCAAAAATAAAATAGAATGCAGAGAATAAAATTTTTAAAAAACCCACAGACAGACATAAATCCCTTTATAAAAGCTGCTCTCTCTATGATAGTTTGGGGTCTTCAGGGACGGGGGGACTGGAAGTTAAGAAGGGAGATGGTCGGGTCTTCGGCTGGTTCTGATCCGAAGTATGAGTCGCCCTCCAGCTCCAGGAGGATGGGCAGGTCGGTGCCACTGGTTTCAGTGTTGATGGGGTCGGGAAGAATGACGGGCTGAGACGTGTACTGGACCAGCTGCTTGCCTGCAAATTCCATTTGCTCACATTAGTGCCATTAAAACTAGACATCGTTTACACTAGGGATGCACGATATTATCGGAACGTTATCGGAATCAGCCGATAATGGCTTAAAATGTAAACATTGGCCCGTTAATGAAAACTATGCCGATATGCCCTGCCGATAAGATGAATAGCTCACATGTGCTCAAGGTGTGCTAGCAGTACAATCAAGTGTGGTCATTCTTGAAGGGAACTTTTGTCATAATGGTGATTAGATTCATTGTTTTGGATCGCTATATTTAATCCGAGAAAGCCATTAAGCAAACACAAAATGAGGGTCTGGTCACAGTGTGAGATAGAGTCAGCAACTAGCCAGTGCAGCAGCTACAGCCTCCCCCAGGTCCTAATGCCCGTCCAGTAAGGCCTTTTATTGACATAGGGGGCGCTGTTGGCCTACATGTATTTAAAAAAAATAAAAAAAAAATAAATAAATAAATATATATATATATATATATATTTTTTTTAATTTATTTAATGTGTATTATATTTTTGTTATATCTTCAAATAAAACGTTAAGGTTACCACTGCATCTGCCTGAAGGAAAAAAAGTGCAGTAATTGATTTATAGTTGATATATAGTCATTTTTAAAGCTTTCAATGTAGTATTATTATAAAAGAACTTACTGGTTTTTTTTTATTCTAACAAGTAAGTTTTTGTTTATTCTAGCAAGTAAGTTTTTCTTAAAAACTAACCAAAATTAAAGATCATTTGTTTATTATCTCTGCACAAAAGAGACTTGGTGTTTTTTTCCAAACAAAGGAAATATATCAGTAATCAGCCAAAATGAGTTGAAAAATATCGGCATATCGGATATTGGCAAAAATCCAATATCGTGCATCCCTTACACCACAAAATATCAAAATACTGCTACACAGCAATAAAATGTTTGCAATTTTAATGGTGAAAGACTGTAAAAATGGTACAGAAAAAAACCTGTTAGTTGGCTAACAGCAAGTTCTCTCTATATATGTGATGAAAACCTGTAACAGGTATTTTTACAGGAAAATACTATTACAGATTTTGGAAATAAAAACAATCTTCTTACTATTTACAGTGAATAATCAAACTGTCATTTGATGGCATTTTGTTACAAAAATATGTTTCTTATTTTTGTATTAATTATGTACATACGGGTTTTGAGTTACATCTAATGCTGCTTGTGATGAACTCTAGTTCATGTTTTTATTATTATGGTGGTAATTAGTATATTACGCAGTTAGAAAATATATTTCAGATTTTTTTGCGTTTTAAAACAAAATGTTACTTTTCAAGCTTCCTAAATACCTGAATCTCCACTGTCCACACCAGATTCAGTTTCTTTGACGGGTTCAGGTGACAGAAGGTCCTGGATCTGTAAAGAGACCGTAGATATGTGATTAACCAAGACAAGCAATATGCAGATTTCTGCAGATGAAGCGCACGTCACAACTGAAAAGATTAATATGTTTAAGTTACTTGCAACACAACTCATGCTTTTATGCAAAGTGAAAGTAAATTGTTTAACTGTAGATTGCTACAGGGTTAATTTTTATCAATCATCTTTACTTCTTGCTATGTGATATACATCTATCATTTGAAACTATGTCAAATATTTTCCACTAAACAGATCAGACAAGTTTTTTTTAAAAGTCTTTGCATTCTTTTCATTCTGTGAGCTGTGGTTCTTCTGGAGCTGTTAGACACTGAACTACCTTAGTCACATTAGAAATCTGCTTTCTCAATATTTACACCATAATCAGTGCTTTATATTTTCTAAATACAAAACTACCGCTGAAAGAACAAAGAAATATCTAAAGAAATGAATCATTTAAATAAATATAAATATAAAATTACAAAATGAAATTCCATTAATAAATAAATACAACTTACACTAGCCAGGCTGTCCAGATCCACATCAGCTGAAGATGATGTGAAAATCTGTGAAACACAACAAACTGTTTAAGGCCAACATCAAGAATCTATTGCTGACAAACAGTAATACGTAAGCTATAAAGAAATATTTGCTGTAATATATAAAACAATAAATACAGTATTTAACATTTCCTTATGTACATTTTACTTAACTACAGCAATTTATACAGGCATACATACCTAAATTATATATGCTAAAAAAACACTAGTTAAGTAAAAAAAAAAAATCTTTAAATATACAATTATTAGCAATGACAACAACAACAATAATAATAACAGACCTATTATAATTTTCTTTGTTTTAAATTTCAAACTGATACTCTTACAAGTACTTGGTTCTTATTTTTGGTGTTAAAGACTGAAACAATATTTACATCAAAGAAAGGCGAGGTGTCAAAGTTAATGGACTGAGCATTGAGGATCTGCTGAAGGTTTTCCAATCCAGAGTCAATGGTCTCTAGATGATCACTTAGTTCTGTCCTGTGGTAGAAAGAGAAAACAAAGAAAATCATCTCTCAAACACCACACACAAACCAGCCAGTTCCACTCTCCCAAAACCAAACACTCATTTAATTTTTTACAAAAGCAGCCAAATTTGCTTCAGCAATAACAGGAAGCATTTAAACACACTCCTATAAAAAACGGGAGAGAGGCCGGTCCCCAGAAAGATCAAAACTGTGATGATGATTTCATAGAGGGAGGCAGGGCTGCTGACCTCATCACATTAGTATCCAATCAGAGGTAGGAGGGGAACAGGGGTCAAAGGGTGATTGGGTAATAGGAGGATTCAATGAGAACACAAAACATGCGTCTCGTTTCAAATGCCATGCCACACTCCGTACTTTCTTCCCACTAGACATCATAAATTGGGCGATCATGCCATTGCACTTCTCAAATTAAGCTCAGGACCCCCCGAACACCCTATTCACACTCTCTATCACCTCCAGCACACCTGAGGCCACCAACGACCAATCAGCGTTTCTCAGGTATACTGGGGCAGAAATGAGTGAATGAGCCTGAGAAGACAAGCTAAGCGCAGTTAGCATCTATGTGATCAAGCACAGCGTCAGGCGTTCTGGG
Source organism: Tor tambroides (assembly GCA_021397915.2). Classification (NCBI taxonomy): domain Eukaryota; kingdom Metazoa; phylum Chordata; class Actinopteri; order Cypriniformes; family Cyprinidae; genus Tor; species Tor tambroides. Next base: position 34,550 of record JAFVLL020021332.1, read on the forward strand.
GACGGATCGGCCGACTGAAATGCTGACCCGGAATGAGGCCTGAGGTGTAGAGACGAGGTGGAGAAGCCGGAGAAAAGGCGAGAGATCTCAGACATCTGAGGATAACTGAAAAGACAGAAGCACAACATGGCACTGGAGACAGCAGGGGGCGCTACACACAACGGGCCTCTGCCACAGTCAAAAATGTGGAATGGGAACTAGAGCCAATACAGACTGGGGTGAAGTACAGATTGTTCTGAATTTGGGTTTTTATTGAAGTCCAGGTGTTTTGAAGCCACCAGACATTGCCGAACAGTTATTGAGGTTATAGAGGGTTGTAAAACTGCACTATTAAAACTATTTCCTCAATGAAAATCAATTATGTTCTTGAACAAACCTCAAATTCCTGTGAAAACACACACACACACACACACACATACAGTGCACAGCATAAATGAGTACACCCTCTCTAACACTTAAATTCAGCAATTACTCTTTACTTAGATGACATGTTAGGGTTCTTTGGAGATATAATGTTCCAACAATCCTGCTTGATCAATTACCAAAAAAAGAATGTCAAAATTATTCAGCAAAATAAGATTTTCTTATCAAAGGGATGAAATGCTGTGTTGCAAAAATGAGTACACCCCCCTGAAAGTCACTAAATAAAGCTAAAAAAAAGAAAAAAAAAAAAGAAAAAAAAAGTATATAGGTTTAAGGCTATTTTTGATCAACAGGTAAGTATATTTAACCAAAACTTTTAAAGACAAGTAATTTCCTGACAATTAAAAGTGTTATATAGCCCACTGAATCACACTCAGGGTGTATTCACACCAGGAATAGGGCTGGGTATCGTTCAAAAATTTTCGATATCGATACCTTGAGTTCGATACCGGTTCCTGAACGATACTTTTTTCGATACCAATTTTATGAAA
>JAFVLL020021332.1:35563-61416 GCA_021397915.2 Tor tambroides
ACAATCAAAACATACGTTTGTGAAAATATATGATCAAACCAGAATTGCCAACAAATTTTATTTGACTACATATAATTACTTAATATCGTACATAAAAGAAGCGTATACTCTATCGATGGAGATCGATCAACAACACGAAAAACGCGTTCGGCCCACCGTCTAATAGACTGATAAGAGTCAAAAGCATTATGGGTGTTAAAATTTTCCTAGCCGTTTTTCGCCATGGCCCTTTTTTTCTGAGAAAGATATTTCTGCTCCACAGACGGCCAGCTTTTAAAGAAATATAAAATCTTGCCAGCGGAGTTAATCCTTTTAACCTAGATTTACAAGGTCTGTCAGGTGAAAGACGATCTGATTGACCAGCTAATGGCCAACTAGAACCCATGAAAACCAAAACAATCAAAAGCTTGATTTAGCAGGTTCTAGTAAGGGAAATAAAAAACAGACCACTTCCAAATACTTTCAAAAATCTTTTATTTGAAACATATCAATACACAGTGTTGTTCACATGCGTAATAAAATAATTTATGCCTAATATTAATGTCTCTCTGGCTATGACAATCATCCAATGACTAGAATGTGACTGAAAATGACCAGAACCATCAACAAGTGATATTCCCTGCCAGTTCCTCTATCGCGCTGATCATCCAAAACATAAACAAGTGTTGAACGATAGAAGTATATAGGGCATAGCATGTGTACGAATCGCACGAAAAAATACAATTTCAATTCGCTATTTTGGTATCCAATTTACACGTGAATCTCACAAAAAGGTCCAGGTCAGATTTTACCCAAAATCATGAGGAAAAATATATATTTTATATGATATTTTTTGCTAACGGAAAATGAAGCCTATTTTCAGGACATTTTACTTGCATAAAAACAACAATAGAGCCAAATAATAATAATAATAATAAAATAGCCCAAAAATTAGCTTTATTTTCTTTAAAAAAAAAATTCCTTTAGATTTTGAGGTGAAATATGCCCAGATAAGGTCTTAATGAGATTCCCCTAGTTTATTTTCTAGTTCCTTTCACTAAACAAACAAAAACAAAGAAAAAAAAGAGATTAAAAGAAAGCAGTGTGTTGCTGTCAAAGTTGGTTACGAGTTGAATTATTGCACAAATTCTTCAAATCAAATCATCCGATACACCTGTTATAAATGCATAAAATGACCTGTCACTATATAATACACATATTGTGTAATTCATGTTGAATATCTTTTCAAAGTCTGAAATATATTTGTTCCATAAAAACAAACATACAGACTAAACTATTTATATATTCAAACATACATCCTATATACAGCCTCATTGGCTGTCCTGCTTATTAGAACTTTCAACGGCAAAAGATAATTGATTTTTGTACACAACTTTTCATTAAAATCTCTAAATACTCACCTTTAATCCATACCCATCATCACTAACCAAAATCAGACATTATATGATGGCTTTGACGATAATTTGTGGGATGCAGGACAAGTTTACACAACATTGTTTTTTATGCTTTTTTCATGTTTGTCCTTTTAAACTGACTGAATTTTCTAGCTATAAAATGTGTGTGTTTTATTTATTTAGTTTTTACTTTGCTTCAACTTCAACATCAATGAGATATTCAGCCACCGTTCCATATACTGCAAAGAAAATCTATTGGAAGATGAATACTTGGCATACTTATGAGACCGGGTGTTGAACACAACAATCTGGGGGTCATCGCAACATAATTAGATCAAATAATGACAACCAGAATAGCAGAAAAATGCATGTACAAGCCAAACTTGAGGTTTCGCAGTGCTGACTGACTGCAAGAGAATTGCTCAGAATAGATCTCAAAGTACTGGTTCAAATTCAATCCAGATAAATAAATGGTAAGCACACTAAGCGTGGGCGATAAATTTAGATTTACATCTGGAGCGGAATAACAAGGAAACTACGGAGCCACCAAATAAAAGCTTATTTTGATGTTTCAATACCATGACAGAGGGTTTAGAAGGAATACTGAATTCTCTCTACTGCTTTTTAGAGATTTTTTTTCCCCTGACTAAACCTGAAGGGAAATACCAGAGTAATAATCATATGGCTAGCCCCGACGTGTTAAATGACCAAAAATAAAATTAAATGCAGAGAATACAATTTTAAAAAACCCACACAGACAGGAATCCCTTTATAAAAGCCGCTCTCTCTATGATAGTTATGGGTCTTCAGGGACGGGGGACTGGAAGTTAAGAAGGGAGATGGTTGGGTCTTCGTCTGGTTCTGAATCGAAATACGAGTCGTCCTCCAGCTCCAGAAGGATGGGCAGGTTAGTGCCACTGGTTTCCGTGGTGACGGGGTCAGGAAGAATCACAGGCTGAGATGTGTACTGGACCAGCTGCTTGCCTGAAAATACCAATGATGCAAATTTCATTTGGTGACATTAGTGGCCTAAAAACTAAACACCTCTTACGCTACGAAATATCAAAAGACTGCTACGCAGAAAAAAACATTTGACATTTTAACAGTAAAAGATGTAAAATGGTACAGGAAAAACCTGTTAGGTGGTTAACAGCAAGTTCTCTTGCTATATACATATACTTATGCTATATACATTGCATATATATTTTAGATGAAAATAACTTGCATATTTTGGAAGTAAAAACAATCTTCTTGTAATTTGCATTGAAAAACCATAAACTGGCATTCCTGCAATTTCCTGTGACACACTTTACATTGGCTGGAATTTAGTTTGAATAATTACATTTATTATGTACATAATTTTACAACATAACATAGGTTTTATGTTGCATCTTACGCGTCATATGCGGCAGTTCCGAAATAAAATTTATGACTACTATTAACATGGTATTATTTAAAGAAATATACAGTTTTTTTGTTTTGTTTTTACCGTAAATTTAATTTCAGAGTGTACAACCTAAAATATTGCTACCATAATTTTTATGGTAAAGTGGTGGCAACTACAGCTTTCATTTCTTATAAATTTTGCTTGCTTATTTATTTATATGGTGTATGTGACCCTGGACCACAAAACCAGTCTTAAGTGTCAATTTTTCGAAATTGAGATTTATACATCATCTGAAAGCTGAATAAATAAGCTTTCCATTGATGTTAGGATCAGACAATATTTGGTCAAGATACAACTATTTGAAAATCTGGAATCTGAGGGTGCAAAAAAATCTAAATATTGAGAAAATCGCCTTTAAAGTTGTCCAAATGAAGTTCTTGGCAATGCATATTACTAATCAAAAATGAAGTTTTGATATATTTACGGTAAGAAATTTACAAAATATTTTCATGGAACATGATCTTTACTTAATATCCTAATGATTTTTGGCATAAAAGAAAAATTGATAATTTTGACCCATACAATGTATTTTTGGCTATTGCTACAAATATACCCTAGCGACTTAAGATAGGTTTTGTGGTCCAGGGTCATGTATGTCTTTGCATTTAAAACTAAATTTTCATTTTCAAGCATCCTAAATACCTGAATCTCTAGAGTCTGTACCAGATTCGGTTTCTTTCACGGGTTCAGGTGACAGAAGGTCCTGGATCTGTAAAGAGATCGCAGATGTATGGTTAACTAAGACAAACAATATGCAGATTTCTGGAGATGAAGTGCTCATCACATCTGAAAAGATTAAGATGTTAAAGTTACTTCCCACACAACTGATGCTTTTATGCAAAGTGAAAGTAAACTGCATGGACAGGAATGAACCCTACGGCAATCTGCAGTTAAAACATCTTTATTTCAAGCTATATGATAAACATCTATCATTTGAAACCATGTCAAATATTTTCTGTTAAACAGATCAGATGAGTTTGTTAGGAGTCTCTGCATTCTGTTCATTCTTACGCAGCTGTTAGACACTGAACTTTCTTAACCACACTAGCAGTCTGCTCTCTCAATTTTTCAATGTTAAGACTAGAGGTCGACCGATTGATCGGCCGGCCGATTAATCGGCCGATTTTTGGCATTTTTTAATTAATCGGCATCGGCCGATTGTGATGCAAATTAGGCCGATTAATATACAGGCGCGTCTGCAAGCAACAGGTGAGGCTGCCTCGTGCGGCAAGCAGATTGCCATTCCACTGGCACAACGGATAACCCTGTGATGTCCCTCTCTGCCTGCTAACTTTTTGAAGAGAGAACTATACCTGGTAGGGCTGTGCAATTAATCAAAAGTGAATCGCAATTGCGATTTGAGACGTTGCAATCTGACGCCACATTAGCCTGCTCCAGAGGATATGGCGACTGCCAGCCTGAGGTCAGTCTTACTAACCAATAGAGTGAGTGAACCTCCGTTCTCCCCGATCAGCACTGCTCTAGCCAACTGCGTAAACGCCCACCATTTAAAAAGGGTCAGATCGAGAAAGTTAGCACTAAACTAAAGAAAACGTATGTAACTTCAGCCTCGAAATGATGAAAAACGAACAAAAAGGTAATTGCAAGAGCTATGCCACAATGCATATCAAGAGCTCAGTTCTGCTTTCAGTACTGGAGAATAAAAAGATACATTTTTAGATGTTTTTATTAGTAGGCTACATGAACATTATCTACACATTTTATCTCCTAACAGATTAATTTGAAATAAGTTTATACTGCATGTTCACACCAGAAGACCGCGCACACAGCCCGTGTCTCTGAATGCTTCATAATTTCGCTCTTCCCCACGCTGCGCGTCTCCCGCGCCTCAAGGACGAGCCGCACACACGCAGCCTGTCTCGTAATGCTCTTTTATACTCACGGTCTCGCGCCCGGTTCTGCTCCGCAAATCTCTCACGAGCGCATCTGGCAATATGGACGAGGCCTGACGCACGCGCGCAACCTGTCAACTCGCGCCTGGCTCCTTAAACTAATGTAAATCAAGTCTAACTGCTTTATACTCACTTGGATGAAATGAAACATTCAGCACATTTCCCACTTGTTCTTAAAATCCCAAATACTTAAAAATGAATAAATCAGCCCATGTAATACTTTAATAACTGACTAAAGAAATACAGTTCTTTATATAGGCTATTAAAATATAAACAAATCTTTCCTGTGAAATTCAGTAATTCTGTGAAGTACATAAATAATATTTTGGCATTCAAATACATCGCGAACACGGAAACATTTGGTTTCAGTTTCGTTTTAGCCTAAATGAATTCGTTTTGGCTTGTCGTTTATAGCTAATAGCTTCTATATTTTTAATTCTTGCCTTTTCTACCACGTTTAATTTGAAAGAATTTGTTTGAAGAGAACTAAAATAGCCTAGCTATATTATGTTTTGATGGTAATGTTTGTAACATTTCCTCGTCATTATTAGCCTATTTGAATGAAATAATAAAATGTGACTTATACAATTCACTTTTCTCTCGCTCTCTCTCTCTAAAAACCGCAATTTTTTATATGCATAGCATATTTTAACCATGCAGCAAACCTTTTTAAATATTTTGATAAATTACTGAAAAAAAAAAAAAAAGACTTTTTAAACCGTTTAACTGATTGTATTAATCGGTCAAGGGAAAAAAATAAAAAAGAACGAAAATCGGCCAAACATATCGGCCCAAAAAATCGGCATCATATATCGGCCATCGGCTGCCCTGATTTCTAAATATCGGCATCGGCCAGAGAAAAACCCATATCGGTCGACCTCTAGTTAAGACCATAAACTCTATGCTTTATATGTACTATATAAAAAAATTACAGCTGAAACAAAACTAAAAACTAACTACAAAATAAATAAATATCAAATTATAAATTTATATAAAATACAAAAGAAAAATCCATTAATTATAAGTAAATAAATAAAAACACTTACACTAGCCAGGCAGTCCAGATCCATATCAGCGGAAGATGATGTGAAAATCTGTGAAACACAACAAAGTGTTTAGGAGCAACAAGAAGAATATATTGTTGACAAAGTAATACATATGCTGTATTAAATTTTTTTTTTATTATTTATACAACAGTTTCTTCTGGTCTGATTCTGAATCTGATTGGCTGATAAGAGTGTGATATTAGAGTGATAACAGAGCTCCTCCAATCGCTTCACCATTTGTATCATGTATCACTCCGCTTGCCGTATTTCTCACAGCGAGTGAGAATTTTAAATGTAAAAATACTAAAGCGCAGTTTTGAACAAGTTATTTTTTCTTTCAAAACTAGCTTGTATGCAGCCAACAAATGCACTGAGCAGCGCTGTCATCAGGAATCACCCTTAACAGTAGAAAGGATAGTATGAGCCCATCGGACACTCAAACTAATCTTTTATTGTGAATATGAGATTAATCTTAAGAATGAATGCCGGATCAGATGCAGGAAATCACGATCGCTCAATCTCTCTCATAATACTCTACTATGCATAATACACTGCTTTTAATACAGTAATACAATCAGCTTTTAATGAAGCAACTTAAAGTTCTAAAGTGACATTTTCGAATTTGTAACGGAGGCTTGGGCTCAGCTGTTAAACTGTCAACTTTTTTCTCAACTGTCAAGATTTTTATCCGTAGCAGAAGGAAGTAGTTCTGCATAAAAGAGGGCTTTTAAAGACACTCCGTTGTTGTTCCTAATTTATTTACACGCTTGTGCAGTCAAACTGTTGTATAAATGCAATATCACACTCGTAGACATGAGATATGGCTGTATATTAGCACCCTGTGATTACCTATGGCATATATATACACATATATAAATACACACACACATTTTATATATACACACACATACATACAGTTGTGCTCATAAATTTACATACCCCTTGCAGAATATGCAAATATGTTAAAGCTGCAGTCTGTAAGTTTTGCCTCTTTGTCGCCATCTCTATTGAAAACCTGGTATTGCAGCCAGGTGCCAAATTATCTTTATTACGTGGGTTGTACTCTGGCACGGCTTCAGCGTGGATGAATCTAATGTTTTGAGGTGAATGTATAGCTGTCAGTCACCACACCGGGGTGAATCAAGCATTTAGTAATCACAGATTCTAGCCTACGTCTTGGAATATATGACCCAAATCAGAATTTTCACTGTATATTGTCATCTGAACAAGTAAGTAACAAGTCTGCCACGTTTGTTCTGACCAACTGAGGAAAAAAGCATTACCATAAATCGCGCTACCAATGGTGATTAAATCTAACGATCGGTTAACATTAGCTCATATCACATCAAACCGTGCAAATTATTATTATTGTTCTACTTTATTCTCAATTTATTAATGTTAAAAACATCAGCATTGCGTGAATACGAGTAGAGTGTGTATTAGCGTGTAGATTTCAATTTCTGTACAGTCTAATCTAATTGTCATGCCATTCCAATTTCACATTAAGAAATTCTTTTAACCCCAAAAGCAAACTATGCTCCCTTCTAAATGGTTTTCTTTAGAATACAAATCTTGTGTAATCCCAAGTTATCTGTAATTAGAAGCACGTTTAAAACTGGAATATAATTTAATTTCATTCACGTGTTTCATAAACACGTAATCCTTTCTGGATTACAAACCTCCATCAAAATGATACATTTAATTATTCTAGCTACTGTGAGAAAAGGCTATAAACGATCTGCCACCTGCAGGATCCTCACATGCCATAGCCTACTAGCCGGGACAACTTCTTTATGTTTACAGACGTGACGTAATGACGCAGTGCCATGCTCAAATTTCCCGCGAAAACCTACCCGTACCACTCATATTAGAAAACATTATTATAAGCTAACCGTTGTGAATAGGGCTAAAGTAAGGCGATAGTTTTGAACACTGGCTGGTTATGTACTTGCTCAAATATTGATTTCAGATCATTTTTAACCAAAAAAAAAAGTTACGGACTGCAGCTTTAACTACAGCAATTTATACAGGCATACATACACGAATAATATAAGTAAAAAGAAAAAAAGATGACGACAAACAAAAACAACACTAATAAAATAACTATATTTTTCTTTTAAATGGATACTTTTAAAAGTACTTAAAGTTTTTGAATATGGTGTTAAAGACTGAAACAATATTTACATCAAAGAAAGTCGAGGTGTCGAAGTTAATGGACTGAGCATTGAGGATCTGCTGAAGGTTTTCTATTCCAGAGTCAATGGTCTCTAGATGATCACTTAGTTCTGTCCTGTGGTAGAAAGAGAAAAAGAAAACCATCTCTCAAACACCACACACAAACCAGCCAATTCCCATATTCAAAACATAAACACTCATTTAATGTTTACTGTAACTAAAGGAGCTAATAAAAATCAGCAACCTCACTTCAGCAATAACAGGAAGCATTTAAACACACTCCTATGAAAACGGGAGAGAGGCCGGTCCCCAGAAAGATCAAAACTGTGATGACGAGGTCATAGAGGGAGGCGGGGCTGCTGACCATCACATTAGTATCCAATCAGAGGTAGGAGGGGAACAGAGGTCAAAGAGTGATTGGGTAATTGGAGGTTTCAATAAGAGCACAAAACATGCATCTTGGTTCAAATGCCATGCCACACTCCACACTTTCTTCCCACTAGACATAAATTGAGTGATCATGACGCTGCACTTCTCAAATTAAGCTCAAGTGGCCACGAACACCCATTTTTTTTGCTCTCTACAACCTCCAGCACACCTGAGCCTGCCAACAACCAGTCAGCATTCACCATTTCTCAGGTATTCAGGGGCAGAAATGAGCGAATGAGCCTGAGAAGACAAACTAAGCGTGGTTAGCGTCTTTATAATTAAGCACAGCATCAGGCGTTCTGGGGACGGATCGGCCGACTGAAATGCTGACCCGGAATGAGGCCTGAGGTGTAGAGATGAGGAGGAGAAGCTGGAGAAAAGGCGAGAGATCTCAGACATCTGAGGATAACTGAAAAGACAGAAGCACAACATGGCACTGGAGGACTGCAGGGGGTGCTACACACATCAACAGGCCTCTGCCACAGGTGGAACGGGAACTAGAGCCAATATAGGTGGGGCTGAAGTACAGATTGTTCTGAACTAGGTTTACATATAAACACACACACATATATGTATATTTGAATTATATATACACGTACGTGTGCGTGTGTGTGTGTGTGTGTGTGTTGAAAATTAGACTAATTACATAAGATTTGGACAGTAACTTGAAAGCAAATTAAATTAAATTCATGTGCAGCCATATGAATTTTGATTTTAGGTTCAGCTAACAGTGTGACTTTGGGTATATTAGTGCTTTCATGTCATTGGTTTGATTCATTTACAAAACAACAATCAAGTACACATGACCTTACGCTTTAAATACTTATAAAACAAAAGGCCCTCAAATTCAGTGGAACAGGGGCCATGAGATAAATTGACATGAAATATTGCACTGGCTCACATGAATATCTGGTAAAGTATTAGTATTACTCACTATGCCAGTCTGCCAGGCTAAACCGAGCAGCCAAATGCCACAAATAAGTGCAGCTGAACAGTTAGTAATGAGAAATGCTTCTGCAGGACATTTTTAAAAAAGGATCTGCTCATTAGTTTTTTGGCTTTTCCGATTGATGTGGACATGGATAGTTTACCTAGAAGTGAAAATCCTGTCATTAAATACTCACCCACATCATTTAATACACTTAATTCTTTTGTACAAAATTAAAAATTAGCAAATCTAAGAGAAAGTTCACAATGCTTTTTCCATACAAATGAAAGTGGATGGTAACCACAATTTTCAAGCTTTAAAAAGGACAAAACTGTTATTTTAGTATCATTGATATACTATTGTATTTTTTGTTAATATTTTGAATTTGTGTTTTTTCGTCATCTTTGTTATTTTAAATGTGTCTATATGTTCGTTTTACTTGTTTTTAAATTATTTAGTTCGGGTTATTTTAGTACTTCAAGTTAAACTAAACTTAAATGAGAAATGTTGCCTTGACAACTAGATGAATGAAATTTGTTTTTAAAAAAGCTTAAAAAAAAGTTACATGTTTTATTTTAGTTAACATTTATGTATTTCAAGTAATGACAATGTGTCTTTTTTTTCCTGTATACTTAGTTTTAGTTAGTAAAAACATCCCTTGGACAAAAAAAAACAACAACAAAGTATCATAAGTAGTAGATTCAGTTCATTCAATATATTTCAAGTCTTTTGAAACCATATGATCATTTAGTGTGAGAGCAAACCAATAATTGTAATTCATAAAATAAATCCTCCCGGTAACACTTTATTTTAAGGATCAATTCTCACTATTAACTAGTTGCTTATTAACATGCATATTACTAGCATACTGGCTGTGTATTAGTACTTATAAAGCTCATATTAATACCTTATTCCGCATGATCATATTTTAGAACCCTTAATCCTACTGCATACCTTAAACTTAACAGCTACCTTACTAACTATTAATAAGCAGCAAATTAGGGGTTTGTTCAGGGAAAACTCTTAGTTAATAGTGAATGTGTTCCCTAATCAAAAGTGTTACCATCTTCCCTTCTGTCTCAATTTTTATTAGCAATTTCATGTTCAAAACTGCTGTAAGTGATAAATCTGAGAATGTTTGTTTGCATACAGAATCGCTACACACTCGACACCGCAGAAGATCAAAGAGAAGAAACTCCCAAGAAATTTCTCAAATGTTAAAATAAAAAAAAAAATTTAAAAAGTAAAATGAATGTGCCAGAAAAAGTGGTCACCGTCCACTTTCATTGTAGTGAAAGTATCAGCTTCTTTTTTGTGCTGCACAGAAAACAAATCAATAAGCTAACGGTGACAGAACTTTCTTTTTTGGATAAACCATCCTTTCTGAAGCCATTTTAGGATCACAATTAGAAAGGGAAATATGAGAATAGTGTTACTCAGTAAGGGAAGGCTGTGAACTCAAACTGAGCAGAGAAGCAGTAGCTTTGTTTGTCCTAATCGAATGTGCATTTGTTGCTTTAACTCACTTGTCCAAGCAGGCCACGCTCAGACACTTCTGGTCACTGGGAGGCGGGCTTGGGGCAGTGACGTGCTCGCTCTCCTGGAGGATGGAGTTGATGAAGGTTGTAGGAGAAAGGGGTGTGTCCACAGGTACACCTGATACCGCCCCCACTTCCACTTCAACAGGACACACCTCCTCCACCTCAGGACTGTGGGCGGGGCTAGATGGCTCCTCCTTGATGTGGACCAATGGGCTTGTTCTGTGGGAGGGGGGGAAAAAAAAAAAAAAAAGAGGCGTCAAGACAGCTTCAAGAAAAATTTAACATTTTCAAACATTCTTTAAACTCCTGCAGTTGATGCACGTCAACAAGGTTAGACAATTGTAACTTACAGACTTAAACAGCTTATGTACTGTAGCTCTTTCATCACTATATCACAGAACAAGCCCATTGGTCCATATCAGTTCATGTAACAATAATAAAAACTGCTAATTGTGCTAGAATTTGAGAAAAATGTGCTTAATTGTCATAATAATAATAATAATAATAATAATAATAATAATAATAATAATGCGACCCATTTTCTTGAAGATTTGTGAGATTCAGCCATTGCTCCTATAAGAGAAGCTGAAACTTGCCTGTCTTCAATCCACTCCTCTGTGGCCACAGGGTTGGACTGCGCCAGTTCAGTGATATCAGAGATGATTGGCCCTGTCTTGACAGGTGATTCTGAAGTGAAGACACCCGTTCCTGTGAAAGCTGTAGAGGAGGGCTACACACAAGAAGACATACATTACATGTAACAAATCTGGTAATCATGGGAAAATTCAGCTAAGAATTTGAGATATAAGCACGCAGGACTCACAGAGAGAGTAGGAGATGACTCGAGCGAGTACTGCCGAGAGTATTTGGGCATGGAGTGCGTGGAGCTGCCATCATTCAACATCAGGGGCCTGTGAACAAACAGAGAAAAAGAAAGAGAGAGAGAAAAAAATTCCCCATAAAACAAAGGGCACAATAGAAGAGGTCAAAAGTTAGAACAGACAACAATCGCAGTTAACAACATTTCATATACTGTACCACACTACAGTTAAATAGCAAGCTGCTATCAATGCGGATATCGGATATATGTGTTAATCTGAGATTGACTTGCATCTTTCGTTTTACTCCCAGGACTCTGTTGGACCGTGCCAGTGTGATCAAGAACTGAATGAGCTGTGGAAACAAAGAAAAAAAATTCGATTACACGTTTTTTCTTTGCCATTCTCATGTATATATATAACTTCTAAAATACATTCAGATGATACTTATTTTTAAATACATCAGTTAAAACATCTCAGAATAAAAAACATTGTCTATTTACATTAAAAGCTGGCGAGTCCAGTAAAATATGGATGTAGGTTAGTTTCTTTCATTCATTCTTTCTTTCTTTATCAGAACACATTTGGCAAAATTTAGCATTATCAATGGATCCTTTGCAGTGAATGGGTGCCGCCAGAATGAGAGTCCAAACAGCTGATAAAAACATCACAATAATCCACATGACTCCAGTCCATCAATTAACATCCTGTGAAGTGAAAAGTTGTGTGTTTATAAAAAACAAATCCTAAAAAGGCATTTTAACTTCAAACCATCACTTCTGGCCAAAATACAATCCATAACACTTCCTCCAGTGAAAAAGTCTATTCCTTGTTGTCTTTTCACATCAAAATCCACAGACATATTGGTTTTGAACAGTTTTCTATCCTGATTCAGATCAGACAACTTTTTCACTGATTGTGAAGAAAGCAATATTAGTGATAGACGACTCATGTTTTTGCTGGAAGCAAAGGTCTGATGTTTGAAAAACATCTTGATGGATTTGTTTCTTTCAAACATGCAGCTTTTTGCTTCACAAGACTTTAACTGATGGACTGGAGTGGTGTGGATTACTGTGAGGTTTTCATCAGCTGTTTGGACTCATTCTGATGGCACCCATTCACTGCAGAGGATCCATTGGTGAAAAAAAAAAAAATTCACATCTGTCATGTTTTGGAAGTAAAATATGATGCTTGTGCCATTTCATTTTGACTTTAAACTGATCAGGCTGCCTGTGAGGCTGGAATGGATGAACTTATATGCGACAAAAAAGACTTGCCAACAATTGTATTTGTCACTCTGAAAACAGGAGAAAGTTTGCTGATTTTACCTTATTGACGACTTTCTGCTGTTGAGAATGTTTCTGTCTCAAAGTGGCAACTTCCCTCCAGAGCGTCTCATTCTCACTGTGGGAGAGAGACAGAAAGATGAAATATAAAGTTTCAGGCAATGAGTTCAGTTAGAAAATGTCAGGACTGAAATTTTCATGCATGTTTTGTTCACAAGGAATAAACATGACAAATACAGCACTAAACGCTACTGAAAAAATATCCAATCTTTTTTCCCTCGTCTCAAGAAATATCTGCATACACACGAAACCATGAAACAAACGATGTAGTATACATGCCAGACCAGTATGTGGCGCTGTAATTCTACCACAGAGATACACTAAAAACGGAGAAGACGACTTGGACTATGCGCATAAACCTTGCGTGCGGTACAAATGATCATGGAACAATACATTTATTAATCTGTGTTAATGTTAGTTCATAAAAAGACAATCATTCAGTGTTTGTTCATGTTGTTGATGCTGTTACGTGACGTGGCGGTGTCTGACTAGGTTCGAGACGTGGGGTGATGACATCATCGTTTCACAAAATATACGGATTGCCTGTACACATGAAAACGCAAGGGTTTATCCACTCTGGGACACGGTTTCAAAAAAACAAAAACAAAAAAAAACAAAAAAATAGTCGTCTGGACGAAACGCCAATCCAATACAAAATTTTTGCATATACAGCTAAATGTGTCTCCATGTGGATGGGGCCTGAGTAAGGCCTGCTTCTCTTAAACTCTGCTCCCTTGACACTGATAAAATGGCATTTTAAGTGTGCGCTCACAAGTCCAATATGACCACAGACACACAGCCTGAACATAGTCCAGCACACAGGAACAAAACCACAGGAAAATACTGAACATCACTGTGGTGGAAACAGAAAATTCAAACACAACAAAATGCCAAAGAAATCCTACAAGTTCATGAACAAAAACACAAACAACTGCATGGTGTATATATTTGGGTCACACTTAGTTTGGGGAACGATTCTCACAATTACCTAACCATCATGCGATATCCTAAATCATCAAGTGATTTCTTAAATCAAGATGGCTCCTAGTTCCAACATTGTTAGCTTGGCATTGAAAATGGTCAGCATGTGACCGAAACATTTGCCTTCTTGCCTTGTTTTTTTTCAGTAAATTGCTTACACTGCTTTCATCTCGTTTGTGACTTTTTGATTTTTGAGAGTGTGCGGACTTTTTTCAAGTATTTTACAAGCCATTATATGACTGACAGACTGCAACGGTTTGAGTTAAAAATCTTTGTTTGTGTTCTACTAAAGAAACAAAGTCATCTACATCTTGGATGCCCTTGGGGTAAGCAGATAAACATCAAATTTTCATTTTTGGGTGAACTATCCCTTTAAAACATATTTTTAAAGCCATTTAAATTTCCTTTAAAATCTCATTCAAGCCAAAACAGACTTTCAAAAATGTAACAATCCAAATAAAATTACGGCTGTTACCATAACAACAAACAGAAATAAAATACAAAAAAATGTATTATTTATATTATTTATTATATTATTATATATTATGAACTATTAAATAAAATTCAAGATGTAATTTTAATATTTTTAGTATTATTTAAATATTTTAATGCAGAAACCTCTCTTAATTTTACATGTTAACATTAACTACAGCAGCCATTCTGAAAACACATTACAATCACTGACATGAATTTAAAATGTATAATCAGTTAAATTAATTTAAAACTTACACAAGGTTTTAGAACATTAGATTGACTGACATTCATTTATTTAAAAAAAAAGCAAAAAAAAAAAAAAAAAAAGCATTTAAGATGATTTGTTGGATTTCAGAAATCGGCAACATATTGGGTCTAAAACCCAAAAATTCATACAACTAATTAATTGCAGGGGTGACCAGGGGCGTAAATTTCGTCTAACAGTAGGGGGGGACAATATACATAAAATTTCTCAAGAGCAGTTTTTGAAGGGGACACAATTAATACAGCTAAAATTGTACTTGTAAGGATATGTACACAGTGTAAATAGACACTCCGTTAGAATAACGCCTTAGTCTCCTTGCTACACTAACAGTAGTAGCTTTCCTCTAAGTACAAATACTAACTCCGTCCACTAACGTGTGATTGGGTTAGTCAACATGACGCTCAATCAGCAATAGTTTCAGTGGCGTAGATGATAAAACGGACGCTTTTTATGTGATCGACCCGAGTTCGAGCCCGCCTTTTGCCGAACTTTTTTTCTCCCTTTTCAAATCTCATATCACATCAGAAAGGCATTTATTTTCAATAAAAATGAAGGAAATAATCAAAAAGTTGAAAATAAAAGTATCGGGTAGTGTTAGGGAAGGTGTAGGGAGGGATTTATTGTCCCAATAAGGTGGCATCCATTTAATAATTTGAATTAAAACTATAATTTACACTCAATACGTTATTATTGCGTACATAGATAATTGCCACTATTTGCAATAAGTAGTACAAATAGCAGAAAACCTTGCTATTTTAACAGTGTAAATAGAATCTATAGCTATTTGCACTTAGTGTAAATAGTATCTATCGCTTAAAAATATGCTATTTACACTTAGTGCAAATAGCCGCTGCCTTATTTTAATGACAAATGACGAGAGCGCATTATTGTAGCGCGAAAGCACATTAATATGTAATGCGCGAGCGCGAATCTCTTCCCTCGCACGTGGATTTTCTTTGCTCTCGCGCAAAACCGGACGTTCTCTCAAAAACACGCTGCTCTCACAAAGAGAAAATAATCACTTCATCCGATGTTTAAGTGAATAAAACTGACAGCCTTACTTACTGGAGTTACACAACTATTGAGGCTTTGTTCTCTCTCACCGGACTTGTATGATATAAAAGAGGAAAGCATGGACCAAAGCAATGGGAGGCTCGTGAGGCAAGGGGGGAGACTCAAAATGTTTCTAAACTTAAAACGCATTTTTGCCCCGTTTGCGTTTGTTGTTTTACTACAATTATTTTAAGTAAACATTATTTACAATACACAGCATGGTTTTTTAAATCATATTTTTAGGGGGGACAACCCTCAGCCAGGGGGGGTCTTGTCCCCCCCGACCCCCCCGGGATTTCCGCCTATGGGGGTGACACGTCCAAGGAGACATTTGTAATATTCTGCCTGTGTGTGTGTGTGTGACAAACACGTGACAAACCCTAGAGACCCGTCCAGCTGTGAGAGCGTAAAGTGACAAAATGCCCTCAGATAAGCTGAGAGCAGCTGTCGAACCACGTCACACTGGTGTGAGGACGGCCGTCCATTTTAGAGCCATGACTAACAGGATTTAAAAAGGTGCATTAATAAGCAGACACAATCTCCGCAGAGATTAACCCACATTCACGTCTTAAGCATTACACTTTGAACTGCTATTGACATCTACCCGGCGTAACACTGGATAAAGACTAACCGCTTGGCTGTCAACAAGCCAACTGTTACATCAGTCAAACTTTTCCCAGCAGGTTTAGGAACTACATGAATGCCAGTTTGGATATATTAAACAGTCACTTTAATTAACCTAAAACTAAAATTATGACTAAAAGTTTAACTAAAAATGAAAACAGAACAAGTAAAAATAAAAACTAATTCAGAATATTAATAAAAACTATCATAGTATCTCACTGATATTTAAAATAACAATGACCTGAATTTGAATTTTACCTCAGTGTGCATAAATACATGAATAATTAATTGGACAAACACACAATTACAATGCAGAAAATATTATTTTAGGTATTAAATATTCACACTTTTAAAAAGTTAACAAAAACTACTATAGTACCTCAATACTAAAATAACACTGATCTGAATTTATACCCCAGTGTGTGTGGGAAAAAAAAAAAAATGCACTCACAGTTCTGAACTTACTAGGAAGACCATTGGGCAAACATACACAAATACCAAACAGAAAACACTCTTTTAAATATTATTAAATATTTAAATATTAAATTGAATAAAAGTCAGTAACTTTAATATATTTAATATTATTATAACAAAGAAAAAAATTCTTATAATTTCTTTAATAAGGACTAAAGGCTTGGCTGACAACAAGCCAAATGTTCCATCAGACAAACTTTTCCCAGTAGGTTTAGGAACTAAATGAAATCCATTTTAGACTAAATTAATCCAGAACCGGAAGAGGAAATGGAGAAAGAGTCAAATGTTTTGGCCAAACCTAAATGCAATGTGACTTACTGTTTGAGTGTGCTGATTTTGGAGTCCATTGACTCCTGCTTGCCCTTCATGAGCTGGACATCTGTGATCATTTTAGACATTTCGTCAGTGCTCAACTTGAAGTCCTCGTGTTTAATATTCGACACCTGCAGATGGACACAATGAAAACGTCAAAGATACAGACTGAGGAGTGTGTGTGTGTGTGATTGGAGGGCTGAGTCGAGTCTGTTATGACCCGTTTCTGAACCCTCACGTAGTGGAAAGCATGTGTTAACGGTTTGATTTCCGCCCCGAGCTGGACATTTGGACAGAGCGGGCGAGGAAACACTATAAATCGGAGGGTTGGAAAGTAGCGTCGATGGAGCATCAGAGTGACGCCAGATTAAGTGCCCCAGAACCTCGGCCTCTAATCCACATGTCTCCAGCTGGCTTCCTCTCAGACCTGCTGATTATCGCAATCTGTCACTGAGCCAACGTGAAAAAGAGGGACATTGGGATTCAAAGTGGCCCGAGGAAACCCAGCAGAGCACATGGAAACCATCACACACACAAAACTTGATCTGGTTACCAATGACCAGACTCTGTGCACTCAGAAACTTCTGAATGGAAATACACAAACCACAAATATCCGAACAGACGTAGAGTGTTTCTTAAATGTGACCCTGGACCACAAAACCAGTCTTAAGTTGCTGGGGTATATTTGTAGCAATAGCTAAAAATATATTGTACGGGTCAAAATTATTGATTTTTCTTTTATGCCAAAAATCCTTAGGATATTAGGTAAAGATCATATTCCATGAATATATTTTGTAAATTTCTTACCGCAAATATATTAAAACTTAATTTTTGATTAGTAATATGCATTGCTAAGAACTTAATTTGAACAGCTTTAAAGGCGATTTTCTCAATATTTAGATTTTTTTGCACCCTCAGATTACAGATATTCAAATAGTTGTATCTTAGACAAATATTGTCCGATCCTAACAAACCATACATCAATGGAAAGCTGACTTATTCAGCTTTCAGATGATGTATAAATCTCAATTTCGAAAAATTGACACTTAAGACTGGTTTTGTGGTCCAGGGTCACAAATGGTTTGGTTAATTCCTGCTTTCCATTTACTCCATTATACTAAATAACTAAATATAGGCCTATCTACTTATATATATATATATATATATATATATATATGGGGTGGAACGGTTCAACTTTTTCACGGTTCGGTTTGTATCACGGTTTTAGAGTCACGGTATGTTTAGGGAAAAACTATACTGTCAAATAAAAATAAAGAAAATAAGAATAATCTAACTACAAGCACCAGCAGGGGGGGGGTTAGGTAGGTCTATAGCATTAGTTTTTATGTACAGAAATTGAATAATTAAATGTAAAACAGCATTGCATATTTGACTCTATAAATTAAAGATTAATCTTCATTAAAGTTACAAAAGCGACTCAATCAAGAGCTGTGAGTGATTTCCTTGTTGTTGCTGTTTGATTAATATTAAGAAAATGCTGTTACTTTAAGAGAATGCACTGATCCAGTGCATTGATACTGTACGTTCAGCCGGCTATGTCTGCTATAGGCTACTTACCAAGACGGGCATTTTGACAATTTTTGTGTGAATTTGTCCATTCAAACAATACTTCAGAGAAAGCTTAATATTTACGCACGTTCTGAGGTTTTGTGTGCTTCTGATGAGCGCACGCACAAATCTTCTCACTGCGCGTGTGAGCTCGCGTCCTCTGGCTCTTAAATGTTTAAACTGGCAAAGCTTACAAGAGTTTAGTTTGGTTTAAACACAGATATCAACGTGTGCTGTTCAGGTCTCACCTGTGCGCACGCGTGCGCTATCAGCACCTTGGGTGATGACGGAATAAATGCTCATATTCCAGCATACAGCACTCGCATTGAACAAGAGTGAATGGTTTGTCCACCCCCCCCCCCTTATATTTTCCCCCTTAAAGGGTTATTTCACCCCAAAATGAAAATTCTGTCACATTATGCCCTCATGTCAGGTCCTAAGCACCTTCGCTCCATCTTGGAAATTAAGATGTTTTTGATGAAATCGGAGAGCTATCTGACGCTCCATAGACAGCAACGCAACTGAAATGTTCCCAGGTCCCGAAACATAGTAAATACATCGGTAAAACAGTCCATGTGACATCAGTGGCTCAACGTCAGTTTTGCAACGCTACGAGAATACTTTTTTTGCGCAAAGAAAACAAAAACAACAATTTATTCAAACATTCTTCTCCCCCAAGTTACGTCGTCCGCCATTTTAAAGAGTATCACAACGCATACGCACACTTTCGCCTAAGGGTAACCAACGCTTAATAAGCAGATTACGTTCATGCTCGCGCTTTCCCTCCCGAACAAAAACAATGCTGATTACGTCAAATACGTAATAGGTACTTTCCAAAATGGCGGAAGACGTAACTCGGGGGAGAAGAATGGTTGAGTAAATTATGTTAATTTTGTTTTCTTTGCACAAAAAAAAATAAAAAAATAAAAAAAGGATTCTCGTAGCGTCGCAAAACTGATGTTGAGCCACTGATGTCACATGGACTGTTTTAACCAATGTATTTACTACGTTTCTGGACCTGGGAACATTTCAGTTGTGTTGCTGTCTATGGAGCGTCAGATAGCTCTCCGATTTCATCAAAAACATCTTAATTTGTGTTCCGAAGATGAACGAAGGTCTTACGGGTTTGGAACGACATGAGGGTGAGTAATTAATGACAGAATTTTCATTCTGGGGTGAACTAACCCTTTAAATATTTTAATTTCAAAGGCTCCCAAAAACAATGATCCCCTTAAAAAAGCAGCTACATAGTCTCATGTACAAAGACATATTTATACTGTATGAAACATGTATCAATTGCGATGATACAAAGACATGTTATATTATATTTTTACATATTATAATGATAAAACTATATGCAGATTTGAGTTTAATTTCTGACTGTTACAAATTAGGGCTGTCATTATAATAAACCAAATTGATTTATGATTAATCCAATGATTTCTGACCAATAATTAGAATGAGACATAACACCAAATTTAGTAAATGTGGGAAAAAAACCCATAAAATATTACTTAAATAGGTTGAATAAAATAAGATAGATAAAATAAATTAAATATTTAGTATAATATTTCTGTACCCTAGTTTAAAAACCTTTGTCCAAGAACATATTTATTAAAGTCAGAAAATGGCAAATATATCACTCAAATTCATCAAGCGTACACGACATAGAAAAAGAAAAACAGCAAAAGAAAGCCTTCACTGCTAGTTACACACCTATATTACAAGCTACACATAATGTTGGAAAGCCTCTGTTAGAGTCCAGTAAGAAAAGTTCATTTAAAATCCCACTTTATTGTGTTTTCCCTGTGGGAGAACATAATTCTGGCAAATGTTTATTCATAAGTGAAACGCTGCAGGTTTCAAAGCTGAACATGAGCAGCAGGGAATCCCCCAAAACCCAGATCAATTCAGACCGCATTAGTGGTCTGACATCATGACTGTGTCCTAAATGAGCTTCAGCCTGACTGTAAAGCTGCTTTGGATCAAAAAAGCCCCTCCGAAATACCAACTAATTATAAAAACCTGGAGATCATTCAAAACTCAAGGTCACTGCGGCTCCTCTCTTATAAACACCCCACTCATATATTCTCAGATGTTACAGGAAAGGCAAGAGTTTCTACCTACCGTTGTGACTTTCCTCTTGATGTTCTCCAGCAGATGCTCCTGTCCACGGATGAAATATGGATGCTGGAATTCTGTGTCATCTTTCTCTGGTTTTACCAGCCCACCCTGCTCGATATGGACAACTTTCCGAAAACCATCTATGAGGAATATATTAATGTGTTATAAGCACAAGTATCGCATATTAACTGCTTTTGGCTTTAAACTCAATGAGTTTAAGTATATAAAGAATGCAGCACCCAAAATAAGCATCTGAGCACCTTGAAAAGTGCTCTATAAATAAAATGTATTGTTATCATAAAATGTGACCCTGGACCACAAAACCAGTAAAAGTTTTTCGAAATTGAGATTTTTACATCATCTAAAAGTTGAATAAATAAGCTTTGGTTTGTTAGGATAGGACAATATTTGGCTGAGACACAACTATTTGAAAATCTGGAATCTGAGGGTGCAAAAAATCAAAATATTGAGAAAATCGCCTTTAAAGCTATCCAAATGAAGTCCTTAGTAATGCTTATTATTAATCAAAAATTCAGTTTTGATATTTACGGTAAGAAATTTACAACTTATCTTCATGGAACATGATCTTTAATTAATATCCTAAAGATTTTTGAAATAAAAGAAAAATTGATCATTTTGACCCATATTGACCCGTATTTTTGGGTATTGCTACAGATATACCCGTGCGACATTAGACTGGTTTTGTGGTCCAGGGTTACATCTAAACTGTTAAATGTAGACAATCAGAGATTAACATAATGGAACACTGTAAAGTGGTTTTGAAACAATGTGTTTTGTGAAAAAAGCTATAGAAATAAACTGACTTAACTTAAAATATTGATATTCATCCACATTTTTGCATTTTCCAACAAAAGACAAATACAGATCTTCCATACTGACTGCACCTAAACATATATTCTAAACATTCATGATGTAAAACTAATCCTTATGCATAAAACAGCATACATATTGTGCATAAACAAATCAAAATCAGAATATATTTTAAAAGCACTTCAAAAACCACAGTGTGTACCAAAGCACTGTACAATTAAAAAACAAAACACAGTAAAACAGATCAAATAGAGAGAAAAAAATATCAAATTAAAGATAGAAATTTAAAAAACATCCAAAAATACATCTGCTCAAGCTTAATGATCTTTAAAAATGGTGAAGTCGTCAGCAAACAAATATGTCTTGAGACGGATTTTAAACACGAAGACTTCATCTGAGCTGGACAATTAGGTACAGAATTCTCTTATACTTACACATATTGAGCTGGCGAACAAAACTGGCCATGTTATTGTGCTTAAAATATTTCGGCAGAACCTCTTTGGAAAACCTGCCCTGGTCGAACACGTGGAAGCTGTTGCCGCTCTGAAAACACATGAGAAGTGATTAAAACATCAACAACAGATATACAAGATGTCCAAAGATTCAAAACCACTTCAGTTCATTCTGAAATTGAAACAGATCTGTAGCCTTTCCAGAAGGTAAACTTAAACAAACACAAGATTATACTCCAGATTTAGACAAGTGGCAAATACTACTAAATCAATACATTTGGCACGTTCTTATCAGAGTTTATTTTGTGTCTCTGGTTTAAGCCTAAACTGGTTCATGACGACTGAATCTAAAGCAATAAGGAAAACGATCTCAGGCACTTTTAACCCAAGTATCAACAGGGCCACTAATAGCACTAGGTAAAAGCTACAGTAAATTCAGGTTCCTGTGCCTCCATATCAGAGGTTATTTTAGGACGTGCTGGTTCAGGCCTACACTAGCTCATCACAAATGAATCTAACTGCAATCCAGATCTGTAAATCTTCCTCAAACCATCTTAAACCCACGATCAGGCTCTAAACTTACTGGACTCCAGCAGATTAACGGGTCTGTGTCCGGATCCTCCACCAGCGTCCAGAGTTTGGTCAGAAACGCAGGTACATTACTACCCGAGACCATCACACCTCCGGGCCCCACGCTGTGATACTCCATCGCAAATAGTTTAGTGATCGTTTCTGACGATAATTACACCTCTGTTATGAGTCAGTGACGAAGAGCGGAGTTGCACACTCAAAGTGTAGCTATACGAACGCAGATTACGCACTTCGAATACACCGATCTGATTCTATTTCCACCTCGGGGTATCCGACTCTCGTTTAGATAGCGATAAATAAGATTAAATTAATCTGAATAAGTGTTTTTGATCATTCAGAAGTAGTGGAAATTTCCATTAAATCCCCACAGCGCAGAAACTGCGTAGAAACCAGCAGCGCTAAGAAGAGTCGCGCTCTGATGACGCCACCGCTACGCGTCTTTAAAAATATCATACATTTTTTAAATGAGTTTAGACATAAAATACATAAGTAAAAGTATATAAAATCTTAAATTCATTCGTTTAAGTGTGTTTAAAATAATTAATTTGTACAAACAAAAAATTTAACTGTGCAACCGTTCACCGTTGAACTTTAACCTTTTGCTTCAGACGCAGTTTTAATAAAACGCACTCAAATCGAACGCGTTATATTTTTTAGAAACGACAGATTGTTACTAAATACAGATTAATGACACTTGAAAAGAGTTTGTACGAAAAATAAGTAAAACAAACCGACCGCATCGCCGTTTGACCTTTGACGTCATAGATTCATACCCACATGGTTGCATTTTCAGCATGCGTCCAACGCACAGCGGCACCATGAGTAAATTAAAGAATAAGAAACGAAATTTAGAAGAGAATGAAGACGAACAGGTATGATTTGATATTATACTGATATAACGTTGTTTTGAAGCAGTAAGAGGCAGTTTATACATAACGCGTTATATAATAACACGCGTGTGTAAATAGCGCGAGGTTGACTTGAGATGTTCTGACTTGATGAGTTTGAGATTAAAATAGTACAAATTGATGTTTTTAGGTTTATATTACTTATTTAATGAATATTAATAGACTGTCAATAGACACTTGTGTTCACAAAGCACGCGTCCCGCTTTCCCTAACCCCGGTTATTTGTATACTGTATCGTTATATTATATTTTACTACGTACTTTAGAGTCAAAAGTTTGAAAACACATGGCCAGGTATATATTTTCATGTCATTAAAGACCTTATAATTAAATGAATGCTTAAAATTAGGTTTCAGACAAATATGAATTGTGCTTTTGTAGGAAATTCATTATAAAAGAAAAAATTTGGTTTAAATGTGTGTTTATTATTATGCAGTAATGAGTGTGTTGTGTTTGTTTTGATGCATTTGTGATGGTCTTTCTTTCTCAGCTGCCCATCTTTGATAAGGACGGTGGTAAAGATGGTCATCTAGATGATGGGGATGAAGATCAGGGTGATCTGTCAGACAGTGAAGAGAGCGTCTTCTCTGGGCTTGAAGAATCAGGAAGTGACAGTGATGATGAGGAGGAGGAGGAAGATGAAGATGATGAGGAGGAAGAGGATGGTTCTGAAGAAAAGAGCTCTGACGTAGAGGAAGATAAAACAGCCGACGGTGATGGAGACAATCAGCTGTCTGCCAAAGAAGTCATCAAACCTCAGGTACTGTGAACCAGCATGCTGACACTTTTATCCACTATAAATTTATATTGATCAGGACTGAAAGTGTGCAGAAGTCAGATTTATGTCACACAACTTAAAAGAAACAAAAAAACATTTTGATGTACTCTTTGGTGATATGAAGTTGTGTTTTGAAGACTTCATTAATTAGACTCATTATTGGTTCATAAACATCAAAATACTCTGGTGCATATAGTTATACATAACATCAAAGTTATACCAAAACTATACCAAAAGTTATACCAAAACTAACATCAAAGTTATACCAGGTGTTTTTGGTATACCAAAAAAATCCTGGCTTATATTTTTAGGCTATTCTTTAGCCCATAGCTGCACATTGATGCTATCAATAAATGTATGCACAGAAAGTTTTAGTTGCAAAAAGGAATGATATTATGCCACATGCATCTTCAAAGTATGCGATCATCTTCATGCACAATTTGCTATTTTGTAATCTTGATGTTTGACCTGCAAAAGGCCAGTCAAGAGGCTAATAGTCTTTTCAGCAGCATGAATAATCTCACTGACAGGAGTATTCATTTTAATCAAACCACAGTATGGCATTATGTGTGTTTGTGCTGTTTGTAGTGATTTCAGTGCTGAAAACTGAGGGAATATTATCATGATTAGCTGGTAGTTGGAAGTTCTGATTTGATCAGACATGGTAATTTGCCTGAAAGTTTGAGAACCACTGGTTTTCTGTTATATACTGTTTGCAGCTCATTGCCCTATACAGATGTGATTTCCATTAGAACTGTATTTGTTATTGCCAGATTTATTGCATTTAGCTGAGTTTCTGTCATATGGAGTGTCACATTTCCAGACACTGTTTTGGAATATACTGTGATTCCAAAGTGAATTTGGACACTCCAGCCAGACAAATGTCTGCTTGTCATCGCATTTTGTAACATGATATCAAAGCAGCTTGCTTTAAAGAGAAACACTAGTATTTGCATTTATTCATTTAGCAGATGCGTTTATCTAGATATCTAAAGTGATTGTAAGGAAGCAATAACATGAGAGGTGCTAAATATACAACGTTTCAAACATTTTCTAGAACAGGGATTCTCAGCCTTTTTGACCCCATTCAATAATTAGGCTATAAATTAAATAGTTAAAATAAATTCCATAATTCCAGACTTAATGGATTTCAGGGTTCACACTTTTTATGACCAGTCAATTTATATGATGTTTCCAGTGTTCATTATTCATGAGTAGCAGTTTCTGCACAATAAAATATTTAAGAGCTTGACATAACTACAAGAAATTAATATTCATTATGAACATTAATAGCTATGTTTCCATCCACCTATTTTTATGCGCATTTTGGAATATCGCATAAAAAAACGCTGGATGGAAACGCCAAGATGCGCATAAATTC
>JAFVLL020021332.1:61516-74039 GCA_021397915.2 Tor tambroides
TGACCAGATCAATATCCCAGAATTTTAATTGACTTGATGCTATACTCTGATTAAAAAGTGTTCCTTTAATTTTTTTGAGCAGTGTATATATGTATGTGATTTTTATTTAAAGGGGTCATCAGATGCAAAATTCACTCTTCAAGTTGTTTGAACATAAATGTGTGTTGGAAGTGTGTGTACACATCCATCCTATAATGATAATAATCCACCCAGTGGATTTTTTTTAAAATCCCCTTTCTCAAATCAGGCTGTTCTGAGGTTCCTGTCAGAATGACGTAGTTCTGTACAGACCGCTCCCACGAGAGTTGATTGACAAGGTCCTCTTAGCTTAGACCCGCCCTGAGTGAGCTGTAAACAGTCCGACCGCCATTGTGTCGACTCCGGTGCAGGGGAAGACAAGCGATTGAGGTGTTTTGTTGTTGGATGTAATAATGAACATAGCAGTCGTCATTAACTCCCAACATCTGAGCCGCTGAAGACGCAGAGAATTAATGTTACTTTCGCTTTGAAGTGAATGCGCCGATCCCCGATCTGCCTAAATGCATCTGTGTTCACGCGAATCATTCGTGATCCAGCTTCATCTACAGAAGAAGTGAGTATATGGGGGGTTTTTTTATGAATCTTTGCAAATCGCCTTTCCTAATAATGTACTAGTTAGCCAGTTTCGCGGCTAAAGTAAACAGTACTGCTGGTCACCGCATGGAAGAGAGGGGCGGGGTCAGCAGAGCTCATTAGCATTTAAAGGGACAAGGACTATAATGGCTTGCTAAAAACAGAGCTGATTTTGACAGGGTAAAAAGGTGTTTTTTACACTACCATTGAGAAATTTTAACCAAAATATGTTATAGCCTTTTAAGACCCTAAAGAATCATATCAACTTGTGCAAAATGGCCATCCGATGACCCCTTTAAATTCGTATACTAAATATTTCATAATTTTTGTCCTTTGTTTTTATAGGATTTACAAATTAAATATTAAAAATAATACAAATTTTGACCCCTTGGAAATAGTGCAAGCACAGAGAATTAATTATATTTATTTATTGTTTATTTAATTAGAGAGAGAGTTTCAGTACCATTCAGTTCTGAAGTGCTTAAAGAAAAGAGGTTTTTAAAAATGGATAAAAATATTAAAAAGCTGTTAGTTGGTTCTGAATGATAAAACAGTAGTTAAAACAGTAGATGTAGTGCTGTGAAAATTTAGAAAAAAAAATGTGTTGTGTAGATATCAAAAGTTAGCAGACCTGTGATGAAAGAAGTGAAGTCAGCTTTGAGAAAAGATCCTGCTGCATTTGAGCAGAGATACTGACACTTGATTTGATGTTTTATTGTCTAATGCAGTAACATTCAGATGTTTTTAGCTGTGACCTAATTGTCCAAATACGTTTTGGCTACTGTATATCATTTCCACTTTAGTCCCGTGAGTGAGAAAAGATGCTGTCTCTGAACTTTACTCTCTAGCGCCTTCTAATGGTGCATCACTGATAGTGCCAGAGTGCCACTGGCGGCCTCACCTCGTCCTGCTCTGTTTATCTGCCACACAAACCTGCTGCTGCTTCTGTATTAGTGGATGTCTGAGAGAAGGAGGTTGGTTGTCAAACTGTCATTCTGTGTTCCACTCACAGACAGAGAAACAAGTGATGGTGATAAATGGCAGGTGGCCGGCACAGACGAAAGTCAATATTTATCTATAGCTGTGAGAATGTGCTTCAGTCTGCTGGTGAACTCATAACTCAGCAGCTGTCAATCAGGTCTGCGGGTCTGTGATGACATCACTGCAATAGAATAACGCCGCGTTCCCCTAGAGACCCGAGACACATGAGTTTCACGTTGTTGCATTTTATAAATAACACGTTTTGTGAAATGTATGCCTCCAAATGTCGACATGTTCCTTGTCTTCTTTGACTGGTGTGTGTTCTAGTCTAGATCACAGGGTGTTCTTTGAATTGTGAATTGCAAAGTTACAAATCTCGCAATCTATAAAGTTATAAAATGTCAGAAGAAATCTACCAGCAGTAGCATTTTCTGTCTTAATTGTGTTGGGTGTTAAATGTTTTGGGTGAACTGAGTGAATGTTAAGTACTATTTGTCACTGGAAAAGTGTTAATGATGTTCATTAAATTCTGTATTTTTATGAAGGTTTCATTTAGCATACTATTATGTGTATCCGGAATATTTTGGCCCTGCTAGATATCACATCGATACTGACAGCTGCAATATATTATTTACTCAGTTTTATTCATATACACACTACTTTTCAAAAGTTTGGGATCTTAATGTGTTTTTAATGCGGGGGCAGTCGTGGCCTAATGGATAGAGAGTCGGACTTGTAACCCAAAGGTCACGGGTTCGAGTCTCAGGTCCGGCAGGGATTGTAGCAGGGGGGAGTGAATGTCCAGTGCTCTCGTTCACCCTCATTACCACGAATGAGGTGAGAGCAAGTGCCTTGAGCAAGACACCGAACCCCCAACTGCTCCATTGGCTACCCACTGCTCCACGTTTTGTGTGTGTGTGTGTGTGTGTGTGTGTGTGTGTTTGTTCACTACTCACTCCTGTGTATGTGCACTTGGATGGAATGGGTTAAATGCAGAGCACAAATTCTGTGTATGGGTCAAAATTACCCATAAAAAGGGTAATATTGTGAAATATTATTACAATTTAAAAGAACTGTTTTCTATTAGAATATATTTTAAAATGTAATTTCTTCCTGTAATGCATAGCTGAATTACTCCAGTCTTCAGTGTCACATGATCCTTCAGAAATCATTCTAATATACTGATTTACTGCTCAAGACACATTTCTTCTTATTATAATGTAAATTTTTGTGCTGTCTAATGTGTTTGTGGAAACCTTGATACATTTTTTTTAATTAATAGAACGTTTTAAAAATTATTTTATTTGAAATAGATATTGTTTGTAACATTATAAAGGACTTTTACAGAGGTTAGTCAAGACAGGATAATGACACTTGAACCATGAGCCAACAGTTCTTGTATGTCTTCTGCCAGAACTAATTTAGTTAGTTAGTTCACTGTCCTTTCAGAAATTTTACAAGATTTGACCAATTTACCAAAAATTGTCCATTGTCAAGGCTGTTGGTAGACTTCATAAAGGACCCAGGGATATCTAATGTTATCTAAGGTGTCAAAGTGGTCGTGTTTAGCAGCCACTGCTGGTAATAACTGGCCTGATTTGGTCTACCAGTATAGTATTAGGCCCTTCACATATGAGCAAAATTGTTTTCATGGAGTTCCTCCAGATCTTTCTGCTCTCCTTTGTCAGGATCAACAGCACCTACAGTGTGAAGTTCAGGGCCAAAGTGTTTGCGTTCCAGCGGATGTCTGACTTACCGCGGGACACTATCAAATTCACAGCTTTGAAATCTCTGTCTGGCGTTGCAGCGGAGACCGTGGGACGTATTGTTCCCGTCTCGACCCTTTAATCCGCCCCCCTGGCGTGTTTTTTTCCTGTGCTCTTTTGTTGCGGGTCTTCTGAGAGACTGATCACGGCTCTGACTGATGCACACCAGGCAGAAGTTAATGCGGCTGCCGGAGACGTTATGATTCCCAGGAGAATTCCCGCCGCCCCTGCAGCCGTGTGTCTGATCCAGCGGTGGCCGCGCTCGCGCCGCGTGAGGGGGTGGGAGATGACATCGGAACGGGGGTGGAAGAGACCGGAGGGGCTCGTCTTACCATGAAACTTTCTCTCTCGCTTTAACGTACGCCTACGCACAACGCACGCTGCAGACACGGCTGGTCCGCTTCCATCTCTGACACACGTGACTTGCTCCTATGGGGTCTTGCGAGGGCCAGATGGGGGTGATGCGGATCCTGAGGCGTTTAATTGAGAGGCCACGGTCTTAATTAAGTATCAGCGTGAATGTTGATGAGTGGCGTCGGATTGTTCCATCCGCAACTCACTCAATAACTCAACCGCAGTTCAGAGGAAGCAAGCGAAATAATGAGCGACTTGAGGCTTTCAGAGCGGAACCCGGGACGGTCCGCCAACAGACATTAAAAACACGTTATTGTGCAAACTTACGTTGAGTGTGTGTGCGATTTAAAGAGACGTGCTCCAAAAGCCTGTCAGTGCGTTCATTTCTCCATCTGATTCATGCGTCGTATGTCATTCGCAACTTTGGAGACTCGAACACTCGTTGTCGCGCATTTGGTTTGCAACATCTTCAGCCCACGCCGGTTTTGCGGTCGACTGGCCAGATGTCCTGAAGAGCTTGTTTTTAATCCGAATCCACACCATGAGCTCCTCTGCTCTGGCCACTCACACGTCATCTGGTCAAATCATCTGTCAAAAGCTGATTTCTCGGCCCCCACATCCTCCCTTTATTACCGGACTCTTGCAGTGGAAACGAGTGTGTCCGGATCCTTGACTGTCTGGTTAGCTGTGAAACTCTATCCCAGCACATCGACAAATTAGGCCTGGGTGATATTTAGCTAAATAATGTTCTAAATTGACCATTTTCAGCCTTTATTTCTTACTGTAGCTGATGTTCTTAAATGGCCTAAAAGGGTGACTTTATTTGTAGTTTGGTTGTTGTAAGCCTAAATATATTTATTAAAAAAAAAAAAACAATAAAATGCAATAAAATCTTAAGGCATGTTTCTTACACTGTTCAGTTAACTCATTAATTACTTAAATTATAAAATGCTATTGTTAATTATTAATTTATATGCACACATATCAGTACAAATACTGTACATTTAGGTTAAGCATTGTAATGCACCATCATCAGATTTTTTCAAATGTTTTAGATGCGGACGAAGGCTGTATTTATTTGATTAAAAATACAGTAAAAAGCTATAATATTGTCAAATATTGTTACCATTTAAAATATCTGTTTTCTATTTTAGTTTCTTTTCACATGTAATTTTATTCCTGTGATGCAAAACTGAATTTTCATCATTACTTCAGTCTTCAGTGTCACATGATCCTTCAGAAATCATTCTAATATGCTGAAGAAGCATTTCTTATTATGAATGTTGGAAATATTTGTGCTGCTTAATGTTTGTGCAAACTGTCAGTTTTTATGAATAGAAAGTTCATAAAAAAAATGAAAGTTCTAAAAAAAAACAGTATGTATTTGATGTAGAAATCTTTTGTAACATTACTGTCACTTTCAATCAATTTAATGCATCATTGCTGAATAAAAGTATTAATTTCTTTCAAAACAATTCTTACTGGCCCCAAACGTTTGAACAGTATTGCATTGTAATACACCATTGTCAGATTTTTTAAAATGTTTTTGATGCTCACCAAGGCTGCATTTGTTTGATCAAAACGACAGTAAAAACTGTAATATTGTGAAATACTGTTACAATTTAAATTAACTGTTTATTTTTTGAATATATTTTACATTTCCAGCATCATTACTCCAGATTTCAGTGTCATTTTAATATGATTTGATGGTCAAGAAACGTTTATTATTATTAATGTTGAAAACATTTGTGATACTTTTATTTTAGGGTTCTTTGATGAAATGAATGCATTTATTTGAAATAGAATTCCTTTTGTGAAATGTCTTTACTGTCACTTTTGATCAATTTAATCCACACTTTCTGAATAAAAGTATCAATTTCATTAAAAAAAAACCTTTTAATTGATAGTGTTTCATATAAATGCAGTATAACAAAGTGGTAAACATCAGTGTATATTCTTACTAAAACATCCAGATATATAAAAAAACAGTTACTTGCAAATGAATAATTGAATTAGAGTTCATGGATCAACAGACAGTTTGAATTGATTCGTTGTTTGTTAGAATCAGAGACACCTAAAACATCTGTTTTAATGTTTTTATACTCACAAATTGCAATGCAAGGGAGAAAATGAACTGGTGTGATGAAAGTCCTCGTGATACTCACAATTTTGTATTGGCAGCAAATGCATTTTGAATGCATTTGATAATGGCTGTCTATCCTAACAGGTCACGTCCTGATTTGGCCTGCGGTTTAATGACTGAAGAACTAGTGTCATACCCCAACCCTTCCTTTCCAAAACTCTGTTTGCTTGTTCTTAGGATCTTCAGCGCGAGTGAAAATTCACGTCCCGGGCTGCACGAGGCCCAGGAACGCAGCCTGGTTTGCCCATGTGGATTTAACTGGGCTTCACAGGGAGGAAGTGTCACACACTAGCCTGGTCCAAGACAGATAGCGGACGTTAAGAGCCAATCACACAGGTTGCCTACCTGCTCATCCCGGGCCTGTGGAGACGTTGGCGGCCCAAAGCTGCTCTTCCACCCCAGCAGCTTTCAGTCCGTTTGGCCTTCTTTGTAGACTGATGGCGGTGGTAAATAACAACAGGCGGTACTGTGAGCTTTCATCCCCGCCTGGTCCTGCCGTCCCAGGCAGATGCAGGTTCTAGACTGCTTTCAAAGGCACACGTAAATCACGCGAGAGAAGCTGTGCGCAAATGAATAAACTGTTATCTGAAACATGTACACTGTCATGCTGCCATAAAAAGACGGTGTCTGGAAAATGCTGTACTGAAGTATGTTTTTCTACAACAGCATTAAATAACTGGCTGCTTGTATGCCTGTACTGAAAAATTGAAAACCTGTCCGGTTCATATATCAGTTCATTTTGCAGAAATTAAATGAAGCCTTTTTAAGCTAAATTTTTGCATAGTTTTAATTATTTTGATAACAATTAAGCACAATACTCCGTACATACCAGTGTTTTTTCCAAAAAAAAAATTTTGATTTTGTTTTTAATTTTTGTATTTCCCATTTTCATTTTCATTTTAAAGTTTTAATCATTTTTTTAATTTAATTTGAGTTGTTTTGTATTATGTTTAACCACATGAAAATGAGAAATATTGCTTTGGCATTTGGCAAAATGTTTCATTTCACATAATAATGTTTTTGTGGTTTTAGTTCTAGTAACCCTGGTACATACCAAATGCATGCCATTATTATGCTAGTAACTTTTGTTGTTGTTTTTTAATAAAAATGACAATTTTCAGTTTGATTTTAATTCTATTTTTTTCTTGATTCTTCTTCTGCACAAAGAAAATAGAACAAATACAATAATTTAGTGTATAAATAATTTGAATAAAAAATAAGATTCATGATCCAAGGTTCATTTTTATCTTTGAAATTGAGAAAATTGTCTTCACATTACAAATGTGAATTTAATTGGTATGGAAAAAGTAAGAATGTAAGAAATGTAAAAGTAAGAAAACAACTTGATTGGGAATGGACGAAATATGGGATTCACTTAAAAGAAAAAAAATACTTTTTTCTTAGATGCTTAGTTTTTATAGTCTATTTTATACTTTTTATAGAAAATATTTGTCAAGTCACCTTTATTTATATAGCGCTTTTAACAATACAGATTGTGTCAAAGCACTTAACAGTACTGAATCTTATAGATAGAGGCCATATGTAATGATAAGATTGTTGATCAATTTTCTTTAAAGTTAAGTGATTTTCATTATTGAATCGGAGAGAGGGATGTCACTACTAGTTTGAATAGTTTAGTTGTAATCGCAATCAAATCACACACCTCGCTAGAATACGTTCAACTGAGCAAGCCAGAGTTAATGTATGTCCAACTCCTCTGTGACAGAATGGAGAAAAAACCTTTGGAGAACCATGAGGCCTGTTGGGGCTGCCCTTCTCTGGCCAGACGAAACCATAATTTTTCATATCGGCCGATGCCGATGTTTACATTTAAAGCCATTATCGGCCGATTCCGATATCAGTCCGATAATATCGTGCATCCCTAGTAGTTAGGTATTTTATTATATTTTTAGTTATTTTGTTATATTTTTAGTTTTATTGTATTTTTAGTCGAGGTCTTCACTGGGGATATGTCTCTGGGGCTCATCGCTGACGATCAGGGCTGTAGACATCATCTCCCGGTGCCGATTTGTCCATGTTTTAATACATAATCTTGGGTTTCGGAAACAGCTAATGTTGTTGTTGTTTAATTTTGTTTGTACAGACTGATGGCCAAAATTCAAAGGAAAAGAAGAAAAAGAAGAAAGCTGCAGGAAAGGAGGGAGGAGAGGAAAGTGTTGTGTCCGTCAGAGACAGTGGCCTCCAGATTTCCTCTCAGGTGGACGAGTATGAGCACGACACGTCCGATGAGGAGGTAAGAATCTGTCCATCATCCAGCCCGCAGACCAAGACAAGCTCATCCCATGAATTAGTTTGAAAGCTATTTTTCCACAGCTGTCCATGGCTGGGAGAGATTTTAAAAACACTGTCCTTTAAAATGCACCGATGTAACTGTAGTTTTCACCAAAATACCATAGTTACAATGGTAAAAGTGTTAAAAAAGTTAATCAAAGTGGTCCTAAGACAAGAACGCATTTTGGTTTTAGGACAACTTTGAGGAAAGGTTTTGATCCACTTCAAATGTTGACTAGTGTACTATGTTTGTTGGGACAAAGTGTGAGAATGTATTGAAACCATTTTTCTTTTGACAGAAATAAGCTAAGTTTTTTTTGTTTTTTTTAAATGATAAATATTTGAAATTCTGCACTTTAAGCAAAAGATGCTGTTTGGATCATCTCAAATCATGCTGGAGAACCTGATCATCAGGTTTTGTTGATGTCAGCTCCAGTGGTGCTGTAATGAAATGTTTCTTTCAATCCAGCTTTTCACTCAAAATTTCATGCAACTTCTAACATCACAGTCATTTTGTAATCAAAATGTTGTTTTCAATTTGAAAAGAATAGTTGACCTGTGGTCTCGGACTGTTGGATGTTCGATGTATTTCTTCTTTTCAGGTCACTGAAAATCCATGGAAATGTTTTTTGTGCACAACTCAATTTCCATTAAATTCCAGTTTTCCAGTTCAGCGAGTCTGAATATCACCATTGTGTCCAGGTGTTGGTGCACCTGCATCTGTTGCGATGTGTCCTTTGCATGCTGTCCTCCTATCATTTGTTTCCAGATGGCCATTTGACTTTCAACTCTTTTGACTTTTATTTGGATGCATAACAAATGTATAATTTGACTACTTGAGGGAATTTTGGACTCTTTATGAACAAACTGTGTGAAATACCAGCTTAATTTCACAAAAAAACTAAATAGCAGGAATGCATAGTTTCACCTTTCGTGGAGTTTCTTACTGAGTTAGAGTGAGTTTTATTCAGGTTTCTTAGTTTAGGTAATGACAGCTGAGGTCAAAGTCATTCTTTAGTGTAACGTTGGAGGAATAGTTCACCCAAAAATGAAAAATTGTTGAAAATTTACTCTCAGGCCATCCAAGATATAGATATAGTTTGTTTCTTTATCAGAAACGATTTGGAGAAATTTAGCATTACATCACTTGCTCATCAGTGGATCCTTTGCAGTGAATGGGTGCCGTCAGAATGAGTGTACAAACAGCTGATAAAAACATCACCATAATCTACATGTTTAGAACAGTTTAGGACTGTTTTCTCTTAAAAACTGTGTTTGATCTGTGCATATTTCTCTCCTGATTCAGACAAAATGACTTTTTCACTGGAGAAAGCAATATTATGAATGGAGGTCTTGGTGGACTTGTTTCTTACAAACGTAATGTTAATTAATGGACTAAAGTCGTGTGGGTTACTTGTGAATTATTGTGAGGTTTTTGTCTGCTGTTTGTGCACTCATTCTGACGGCACCCATTCACTGCAGAGGATCCACTGGTGAGCAAGTGATGTAATGCTAAATTTCTCCAAATCTGTTAAAGAAACAAACTCATCTACATCTTGGATGGCCTGAGGGCAAGTAAATTTTCAATAAATTTTCATGTTTGTGTAAACTGTTCCTTTAAAGGAGTAATAATGTAAACCTATTGCTTGATGTTTCTTGAATGACATGACACTTAATATCTTCTGAATGACAAGTAGACTAAAGATGATTTAAGTAAATCTAAATATAGCGGTGGCTTTTTCTGCTACGTTTGCACAGGCATGATTACTTCATTGTTCCGTAGAGGGAAATATGGTTAGTTGTGTAATGTTTCATGTAAAGGAAAAAGATTTTTGCCCTGTTCCTCGGGCTGGAAGTGTCTGAACCGCAGTATTTGATACCGTTCCCTTACGCCTGTCAGACGTTACCACATTTCTGTAATGTCTCTGTTGGCTTTTTCGAGGGGAGACCATGATGCACCTCTGCAGTAAGGAGCTCTGTAACGTCTCATATTTACATGTAGGACCATTAAAGAATTCCTCTTCAGCTCTTTAATTTACATGCTCCATTGAAAACCATTGAACCCTGGCACAATGCGGTCTGGATAATTTGCCAGGCCATACAACCTAAACACAGCAGCCGTCCAAAACTGTTCTTGGCAATCTGCTACCGACCAGGAATGTTTTGCAGAAGCGTTATTGTTCTTGGGTAGATCCCCGATTTCAGAGTGACTTTTTAATGCCTCTTCGTAGTCGTTCAGAACACATCAGGAACGCTGACTACCATCGTTATTTAGTTTGTAAAAGTTCACATTTTTTGCATTTCTGTGTCTTTGGAGGCTTTGCTCTAGTTCTTTTCGTTTAACGACAGCATGAAATCAAAGTTGGCCTTGTTTACTTTCTTCGTAAATGTCATTTGTGTTATTGTGGACCATTTATCAGTGTTATCGTAAAAGAGCCAAAAAAAAAAAAAGGGGGCTTGCTCGTAGGACTCGGTTTCAGCTAAAAATGCTGCTTTTTTGATGAATTTAGAGATGCAACTTCTTGGAGAGGGTTTTGCCATGCTGTAGATGTAGTATATTTTTTACTTATTTTATTCAGTGAAAATAAGTTTAGTTCACAATAATGTGCAAAATGATGAAAAAATAAATTAACCAAATATTTGACAATTATTAAAACATTTATGAAGTAGTTGATTGATATTAAATTGATGTTTTAAAAGAAAAAGGGTTTCATGTTTCAACTACAGATTTTCTGTATAATGAAAACGTTGTTGATAGGAGCCCATTTCAGCAGTGATTTGTCTTGATATTTACTATTGAAGTTAATGAATTTGTTACAAAAGCACCGCTTTTTGGGTGAATTTAGAGGTGCAGTTTCTTTGAGAGGATTTTTAATTATGGTTTTATAGTCAAAGTCATAGTTTTCATATTTTGATGTTTTTGTTATGTCATGTATTCATTTGAGGTAATTTGACTAATATTTTATACATATTTACATATTTCATCACTTAAATTTAAACAGAAAATAAGAGTTTAGTTCATATTTATCAGCTTTATCATAAAAGAACAAATAAGTGTTTCATGTGTACAACTGCAGATCATACGTAATAATGAGAACATTGCCCATAGGAGTCCTTTTAAGCAGTAATGTAATTGTAGTGGTTTCACAGTATTTTTCATGGTTTTGTGTTTTAATCATAGGTATCATAATTTGATCTAAATGTCCATTAAATTGTCAGTATTTTAGTCTGTATTTTTTTTCTTTACTTTTTTATCAGCAAAACTAGCATTTACAAGATTAAAATTTAAGAAATTACAAAAACATTATCAAACTTTACTCTAACATACTATATAGCTTGAATTTTTTATTTTATTTTTTAAAATCTTAAAATATTTATCTATTATTTTATATATATATATACAGTGTATATATATAAAATGTGTGTGTGTATATGTATGCATGCACACATAATGTGTATATATATAATTCTTTTTTTTTTTTTTGCTTTGATTTGATACACTTAGTTGAAACACTATACAGATAAAAGTAAATTGAGTTTTGCAGTATTGCTGCATCATGATGTGCCAATATTTTTTCATTTTCTCGCATTGTACAAATTGCTGTTGGATTATTAGCACACTAGAACAGAACATGCTGTTTGCGCTGTAAAATCCTGTCTGTTAAGTTATGTTCATGACTTTTAAATGTACTTCAACTTCATCCTCTTTACATCACTGCTGCTAAAAATATAAAAGCTGGATGAAACGAGCTAGTCAACCAGCATAAAAGAAACAATCAACTAGTTAATTGCATTGCTAATAGCGTTTCCAGCCATCTACAGGTGGCTCCTCTCTTCTAATCTGCACTCATTTCAGGTAGTTTGGTTGTCTCATATGGAGATGAGAAGGTGTGAAACTCATTAGCTTGTCAGTCTTGTCTTTTACTTCTCGTCTCGTGGGCCTGATCTCTGCGGTGTTGTCAGGCATCTCTGCGTGCGCCGCACAGATCGGCGGTGGTCCCACGGCTGTTTGGCGTACGCTAAACTAGCTCCCCTTGTCGGGAGACTGCAGATTTGGTTACCTCTCTGTCCCTTTGCAGCTCTCAGCACAAGTTGTCTACAAATAAAACTCCAGACTTCTAAATCCCCTGTTTTTCATCCTCACGTCCCCCCTTTGTAATAAAGGGCTATTTCCTGTTAGCCGAGTGAAGAGGGAATACGCGAGAGTGCAGCGTCTGTCCGAGACCGAGCCGGCAGGAAGGGGCTTTTCCCCCGCAATGGCTTTTCCATGTGCTCTTCGAGATGAATGAAGACACATTGTGGAATTAAGGGGAAAAGGGGCTCTGGCTCCCGGCCGCAACTTCGGCTTCCTGCCGCCAAGCAGCTACCACTCTCA
>JAFVLL020021333.1:0-18207 GCA_021397915.2 Tor tambroides
ATTGCGTAGCTTCTCAGTGAACTACGGCTCCGTGTATTAAATGCCGCTCCATTTGAAAACAGGTGACGGGGATTTACCGCTAATCAAGGAGCCGGTTTTACTGACGAGATGCGCATGCATATTGCATGAGATAAATCGCCCAGCCCTATGATCTCAGAATCCTTTCCAGCATCTCTATAGAGATCTTCTCGATTTCCTCCATCTCTAAGAGATAAGATACTCCATGTTAATCATCCTGATACCTACCATTCTATGCTTACCTGAGGTGTGTGCTGCTCAGGTCATAATCCCACCATCAATCCACTCTGGTGATTATATCTTAATTAGCTGGCTAACCTGTGTTTGCCAAGGGTTGGAGCTGAACTTTGCAGGAAGATAAAGTAGATCTCCAGGAACAGAATTGGGCACCGCTACTTTAGAAAATACAAAAGCATTATGTACAGCCAAAGACACACACTGACCTTCCGTGCTTTAGGTTTGCTTTCAGCTTTAGATTCATCATCTGAGGAGCTTGAGTCCGAGCTGGAGTATTCCTGCTCCACTTTGATCTTCTTTGCTTTTATCAAGATCTTCTCTTTAAGGTCCTGCCAGAAAGAGAGTACCACAAATATTTCAATTTCAGCATTATAATATCATATCAATTGGTCAATGTTGAACATTTAAACACTGTAGTTATATAATAGCACAAACAGCACTTGCTAATGATCCTGGTTATTATTTATTATCTGTGTATTATATAAAAAACAAGAAGATGCTAGCACACAATAGTGGTAACTAGGGATGTGCATCTCATGACTGAGGCGGATACAATACACATCTCGATGCATAGCCAACGATACGATACATTAAAGATACATATGAAGCAGCTACCGATGCGATGTGACATGATTCACCCCTACGATTCACCCCACCCTGCGATCCGATTTTGATTCGATTTGATTCAACACAATGTGATTTGATGCAATACGATGCAATGGAGAGAATATGATCACTTTTAATGCCTCAAGGCCTGTTTCATAAAACACATTTATCAAATAAGACAGGCTTATTTCAGTTAATCTGACTCATTGTCAAATGATTTGGTTCCATAAAGCAAATTTAATTATATATAAATAAATAATTTTTTACTGATGCTAATGTATAATATATATAATATATTTAATAGCCGATGCACACTTTTTAAACCGATGCATCGCATAGTTAATTTTTATGCCGATGCACCGAGCGAATTGGGGAATCTTCCCATTCCTAGTGGTAACAGTAGCTCTGCTAGCTGACATGATCATTAAATCTTGACATTATGCACATATTACATATACAAAAGTGAAATCTATGAAATCTAACTATGAGACAGAAAATGGCAATAGATTCTACACAAATGTATTCAAAAAGCACTTTGCAGATATCTTTATATCAATGTCAGGACTCTTTGATAGCTGTCCTCTTTCTCACTGCCATTTTCTTGTTCTCTTTTTCTCTTGTTCACTCTCTTTTTTTCTGTGAAGCGGCAATCAGTTGAGCACAGCCACTCATAGGGGAGAAGCGACTAGTCAGCAGAAGAAATGGCAGCGCATGAGTGTGTTGCTTAATACTTTGTTACTAGACCTGTTGTTTAAATTATTACTTGCTGCCAGGAAGGAATATTTCATTTTCTACCTATTTCTACTTCGCTTTTTTGTTGTAGTTTGTATTTTTGATTGCACTTACTTTTTATTATAATAATAGCCGTCGATCGGCTTAGTGTTATTTGCATTACTGCCTTCCTGCATTTAAGTGCGAATTGTAGTTTCGATTTGAGCAATTGCCCTGCTATAGGCCGTTGGGTGTGCTAATTAGAAGGCGGCCACAGCGACTGTAGACTATTTAAACTGCTTGGTCACTATCATAACTCGGGAGAAGCGACTAGTCAGCAGAAGAGACGGCAGCGCATGAGTGTGTTGCTTAATACTTTGTTACTAGATCTGTTGTTTAAATTATTACTTGCTGCTAGGAAGGAATATTTTGTTTTCTACCTATTTCTACTTTGCTTTTTCGTTGTAGTTTGTATTTTTGATTGCACTTGTTATTATAATAATAGCCGTCGATCGGCTTAGTGTTATTTGCATTGCTGCCTTCCTGCACTTCCGGTTGTCTCTCAACCACGCTCTAAAACCACACGCAAACGGCAACACAATCTTGCTAACCTGCGTCCTATCTGCACATCTTCTACTGCACCTCTTGCTTTTTCTGTTGGTCTCTGGAATTGTCAGTCTGCTGTCAACAAAGCGGACTTCATTTCTGCTTTTTCTTTACAATCTTCACTCAGCATCTTGGGCTTGACTGAGACCTGGATTCGTCCAGAAGACTCAGCAACCCCAGCTGCTCTCTCTAATAACTACTCTTTCTCTCACACCCCTCGTCAGGTTGGGCGTGGTGGGGGCACTGGTCTGCTCATTTCAAACAATTGGAAATACTCAACCCATTCTCCCCTATGCAATTATAACTCATTTGAATCTCATGCAATTACCGTAACAGCTCCTATAAAACTCCAGGTTGTGGTAATTTATCGCCCTCCTGGGCAAATTCTAGCCACCTTTCTAGAAGAGCTTGGACGGGCTGCTGTCCTCATTCCCAGAGGATGGCAGTCCACTCCTAGTCTTTGGTGACTTCAACATTCATCTAAACAAGCCTTATGCTACAGACTTCCATTCACTCCTAACTTCATTTGATCTCAAACGCCTTACCACTAGAGATGCACTGATTGCAATTTTCCTGGCCGATTCCGATTTCCGATTTTTTTGGAAGTGTGACCTGCCGATACTGATTTTTGCCAATTCCGCATATACAAACAAAAATCTATGCACATTTCAATGCAAAATTTATTTACATAATAAAAGAAATTATTAAACATTACAATTCCCCCATTCTGGACTAAATAACAGATTTTCTCTCACTTAAACAACTCTCAAAATAAAGTGCTCTGTGACTGGAAAGCGGAAGAAATAATTAACTTAAAATGAGTTGCTGTATGTAACAAAACAGATGTCATTTCCCACTGTTTATAAATCGTCATTTTCCCCCTAACCTAACCTTATTAAATGTGTCAACTTTCACATCAAATGCTGACATTGTTTCAATTAATTCAGTTAGCATAATAAGAAACTGTAGAGTTGTTACCATTCAAATGAAAATAGTATTAACAAACTCTATCTTTCCACTGCTGAGGAAACAGAAGCTGCATCTGAAGTGGCAGTAGATTATTTACACAGACAGTTTGAAGCTGAGGTGCCATAAATGCATTTACACTGCAAAATTTCAAATGCATAAATAATTTTTTAAGATTAATATTTTACATATTTTTTTAAACATACAAATAAATGTTGAAAAAATGCAATGATACTTTTAAATATGATTAAACCACCACTAGGTGGCGGCAAGTGTCTGTTTTAATGAGTGAGTCATTTATTCATTCATTCAACCGATTCATTCAAACGGCTGATTCATTCAGAAACGAGGCAAGTGACTGTCCTTATGAATGGGCCACTGAATCATTGACTCACTCGATTCATTCAAAAACTTGGAATCATTCAGTAATGAAACATCGCTGTGTTGCTCGGAGACACACAACAGTTCTGCTGTGGCTTTGATTGAACTATTTTCATCAGCGAAATTGAGCAAAAACAGTCAATATTTTGTCTAAAATCTAAGTCACTTAATTTTAACTTCTTGTTTATTGAAATACTATTGTATAAAATCAGTGTCACATTGCAATCGTGTTGATATTGATATGCGGGGAAACATCATGGCCATATAATGTTGCTTATCTAAATCATATTTTGTAAATATCTCTTTTTTTTCTACCGAAGTATGCATCTATAAATTTCTGTGAGTTACTTTGTGTGTGCTGTCTCTCTCTCACACACTCACTCTGGCTGTGCAAGCCTCATTTGGCACGACATAAATACATTATCAGTCGCCGTTTACACTGAATGCCATTAAAATTAGAATAATTCTCACGTGAAACGACGTGCGACTGTGAATGTGCGCGTGGCTGTGACGTCATTGCCTGCGCCGCTGGCAATAAAAGGATCGGCTCGGAATCGGCAAGACGTGAGACTGACCGGCTGGTCACCGATCCGGGCCGGTCATGCGAAAAAGCGGCCGATTCCGATCACTGGCCGGTCAATAGGTACATTTCTACTTACCACTACTAGCACTCACAAATCAGCAGTGATGGGAATAACGGCGTTATAAATAAACGGCGTTATTAACAGCATTATTTTTTTCAGTAACAAGTAATCAAACTAATTACTCTTTCCCCCGTTACAACGCCGTTACCGTTACTGACAATAAAATGCGGCGTTACTATAATTTATTATAATATTATTATTATAATTTTATTTCTCAGTTCATCTGAATGGATGTGCAGTGTACCTGTATTTGACGTAGGCTACCATAAACTCTAGTGTGAAGGCGCACGACACGCCGTCGCTTTGTCTCACACACGCAAAGAAAGATACAGAGCGAGAGAGTCTTACATACCATGCAGAATTGACACGCTACATGTAAACGGTATTCTTTGTTGTATTTTCCTGTCAGAATAACAGAGTTACTCAGAGTTCCTGGAATTCTTCAGCTTTTAAGAACTGCCGGTTTCTCTGGTAGTGGGCGGAACTAATGCACAAAGGACAATCTCATTGGCTGGTCCTCACCTATTATCGTCCCTGTTTTGATTTCAGCAAATCAGTTCGAGCGAATTTGATTTCCTTAGTGCGTTTTATATTGATATTAGAAGCAGAATTCGCAGTAGTTTTGTTATCTTATCAGTTTTATTTTTAGCTTTTTTTCTCCCTTTTTTATAGAAACACTAAATGACAAACAATATCTTAAGCACCACCACCAGTCCTAAGTTCAGTCAACATGACAAATATGCATTCATACATGGTTATTCTAATTACTAAAGTTCAATCATCATATAATGCTAAATTATCATAATATCATTATAATTCTTGACTGACTGATGCTAAGTGTCAGATATTTAAAAAAAACAAAAAAACAGTGCCATTTTACAAACATAAGCTTTATATATATATATATATATATATATGCACTGTATATAATATAAAATAGTATATCAGATAATTAATATTAGTCTGGTGAGTAAACTAAAAAATTTACTGGCCAATGGCAGTTCTATTGCCAAGATGTCCATAGAGGGTTGATAATATTTACAATAATATATCGAATTTGATAGGTGTCTCTCACATTGTCCCACAGAAACATTAAAATAGTGTAGATTGGTGTACAATGTTTTACAATAATAATTTATTCTATTTATAGTCCATTTCATTCGTTTAACATATTTAATATTGGGGGCATCCAAGTTATTTGACATATTTGAACATGTTTTTTTGTTGTTGTTTTTAAAGTAACACAATAGTTACTTTCCCTGGTAATTAGTTACTTTTATAATAATGTAACTCAATTACTAACTCAGTTACTATTTGTGAGAAGTAACTATAACTATAACTAATTACTTTTTTAAAGTAACATGCCCAACACTGCAAATCAGGCAACCAACTTGACTTACACACACTTTATACACGCAACTGTACTACAGACAACATTGTGGTCAAACCCCTCCATATC
Source organism: Tor tambroides (assembly GCA_021397915.2). Classification (NCBI taxonomy): domain Eukaryota; kingdom Metazoa; phylum Chordata; class Actinopteri; order Cypriniformes; family Cyprinidae; genus Tor; species Tor tambroides. The sequence goes on from JAFVLL020021333.1 coordinate 5,629, forward strand.
TCTGACCATTTCTTCATTGCTTTTAACCTACATCTCTCTACCTATGTGCCATCAACCCCTGTACCAGTTGCTTTTAGACGAAACCTATGCTCCCTTTCACCCTCACATCTTCCCTCTTTAGTATCCTCCTCTCTTCCCTCACCTACCCATTCCTCATCTCTTGATGTGAATGCGGCAACAGACACTTTATGCTCTACTCTAACTTCTTGTCTAGACGATATTTGTCCTCACTCCTCTAGGCCAGCACAGACTGCCCTTTCTAACCCTTGGTTATCCGATGTTCTCCGTGAGCATCGCTCCAAACTCAGGGCAGCAGAGAGGAAATGGCGCAAATCAAAAGACCCGTCAGACCTGAGTATGTATCAGTCTTTGCTGTCATCCTTCTCTGCTGAAGTCCACACTGCCAAATCTTCATACTTCCACAACAAGATCAACAGCGCTCCAGACACACGTAATCTCTTCAAAACATTCAATTCTCTCCTCTGTCCCCCTCCACCACCTCCCACCACTTCTATAACAGCTGATGAGTTTGCCACATTCTTCACGGACAAAACTAGAACAATCAGCAGTCAATTCTCAGCTCCATACACACAGGACCTCCAACCAACCACATCCATGGCTAAAACTCCCATCTTCTCCTTCTGTCCCCTCACTGAGGCAGAAGTATCAAAACTTCTCCTCTCCAGCCATCCTACAACATGTCCTCTAGACCCAATCCCCTCACACCTTCTCCAAGAAATCTCTCCCACACTTTTACCAGCACTCACACACATCATCAACACATCTCTCCTCACAGGCACCTTCCCCACTGCATTCAAGCAGGCTCGGGTAACTCCACTGCTCAAAAAACCTACATTAAACACTTCACTTTTAGATAGCTACAGACCTGTTTCTCTCCTTCCATTCTTAGCCAAAACCCTCAAAAGAGTTGTCTTCAACCAGGTATCATTGTTTCTTTCACAGAACAACAAACTGGATGCAACCAGTCAGGTTTCAGGAGTGGCCATTCAACTGAGACTGCGCTGCTGTCAGTCACTGAAGCCTTACGGATTGCAAAAGCTGATTCCAAATCATCAATCCTTATTCTGCTAGATCTATCTGCTGCTTTTGACACTGTCAATCATCAGATCCTCCTGTCCACCCTCTCATCTCTGGGCATCACAGGGATTCCTCTTCGCTGGTTTGAATCCTATCTCACTGGTAGGTCATTCAGGGTGGCCTGGGGAGGGGAGGTATCCAAAGCACATTAACTGGTCACTGGGGTTCCTCGGGGATCAGTTCTTGGACCCCTCCTCTTCTCCATTTACACCACATCACTAGGTCCCATCATACAGGCACATGGCTTTTCCTACCATTGCTATGACACAACTCTACCTCTCATTTCAACCAGATGATCCAACAATACCTGCACGGATCTCAGGCTGTCTGGAGAACATCTCGGCATAGATAAAAGAACATCACCTCCAGCTCAACCTGGCAAAGACCGAGCTTCTTGTTTTCCCTGCCACTCCAACTCTACAGCATGATTTCACCATTCAGCTAGGTTCTTCTACAATTACCCCACCAAGTTCGGTCAGAAATCTTGGTGTAATCTTTGATCAACTGACCTTCAAAGACCACACTGCAAAGACAGCTCGATCTTGCAGGTTCACAATGCACAACATCAGAAAGACCAGGCCCTTCCTAACGGAGCATGCTGCACAACTTCTTGTCCAGGCCCTTGTCATTTCTAGGCTGGACTACCGCAATGCCCTTCTGGCTGGACTTCCATCATGCACAATCAAACCTCTACAAATGATTCAGAATGCAGCGGCATGACTGGTCTTCAACGAACCCAAAAGAGCCCATGTTACACCTCTCTTTATCTCCTTGCACTGGCTACTGGTTGAGGCTCGCATCAAGTTCAAGACATTGATGCTTGCATATCGAACAACCACAGGCTCTGCACCCGCCTACTTCCACTCACTATTACGAATCTACATTCCCTCCAGAATTTTGAGACCCGCTAGTGAGCGACGCTTCGTGGTACCATCACAGAGAGGCACAAAATCACTTTCCAGATCATTCTTGTTCACTGTTCCTGGCTGGTGGAACGATCTTCCCACCCCAATCTGGAATGCTGACTCCCTGACAACTTTCAAGCGATAGCTGAAAACTCAACTCTTTCAACACTATTTGACTTCATCCTAAAACTAAAAAAAAAAAAAAATCTTTCTCTTTATTTATTCCTTCCATTTCTAGCTTGTAATTATTTGGAACAATGCCTGAAACTTGGTATTATGATCACTTCCTGTGTCTGTTTGCCTCTTTAGGATGAATCGCTTTATGTATTCCCCAATTGTAAGTCGCTTTGGATAAAAGCCTCTGCAAAATGACTACATGTAAATGTAAATGTAAATGTCACCTGCTCTAACCTGTTTTCTATTGCTTTCAGTTTTTAGTCCTATATCTGCTAGTGCTCTGCATCATCTTGATGCCAGAGTGTTTGTTTTTTCCTGTTTGTTTAGTTAATTTTTAAGTTGGTTTTCTTAAGTTCATTTTTTTTCTGTTGGTTTTATTTGTCCTTTTGTTTTTCTACCTAGTTCACCATTCAGTTGATTAATCTGTTCATCAAGGATTATGCTCACTGGCTCTTTGTTCAATCTCTGGACCTCATTTGGACTACTGGATTTGAAACTCACCTGTCTCTGACTCAGTCCATTTCTAGCCCATGGATTTGGTATACACTTTAATGAGGATTTCTTGGCTTTGATCTTCACCTGGTCATGACTCCTCTTTGCATGTGTGTAATTTTCTCCTCCCTGGTTCAGGACTTGGTGGACACTGAACTTTGTCATTTTTTTTTTCCTTTTGTTTCTGCAACTCTGCTTTTGGATATCATTCTTTTCCTTAACTACATACAAGAGTTACAAACCAACAAAGCATGACATTTACTAACCTGCTTTACAGTTGAAAGAGCTTGTAATAAAGCAGTCTTTAGTGAAAGGAGCTTTAAATCAGTACTGTCTATAGGCTCAAAAGGCTGACACTCTGAGACCCACCATTTTTAACAGTGGTATAGCAGCTTCTACACATTTGCTGAACAATCTCGGGGCTAATGATCCCCTAATGGAACAGTCAAAATTTGTAGGCTATGCTACAATAAGCAAACCTGAGGATTTTTTCTGTGTGCTGGGTAGATGTGAAAAATTGCACCTTTTAGATCTCAAAAATATAGTGCATTATGGGTCTGCAACTATTGCAACTACTGCAAGCTATTATTCACAATTCTTTTAAATTGCATACTTGCTATATTATTATAATATTCAGCTAATCGTCCAGACTGTGTTTCACTTGTCTGCCATTGGCCAGCTCCTCATACTGGCACAGCAAGAAGTTCTGATGCCAGTGGTGTCAGGCTTCTGAGGGCAGGCCCCTCTGGAGAAGAGCACCTCACACCTAATTATACTGTGCCCGTCTCTCCTCAGTGCCCTCAGGAGGCCGGTCTGTTTACCCCACTGTTTACTGGTGCTTCAGAGCACAGCAGTCTCCAGCGAGTCCAGCTCTCAGTGTCTGCCTGGAAATGCTGTGGCTCTGGGAGGCTCACGTCTTCCAAGGGGTTTATCAGAGCAGTCAGTTTGGGTGGATCCTGCAGGTCATACGCTTCAGGATGCCAAACTGACTACTCCAAATACACCAGAGGCAAGTCTCAAGAGACTGGTTCCCTTAGTAGACCTCTTGGCAATGTGGAAGCTTCTGCTGAATGTGTCCCAATGGTCCTGCAGGTGATGCATCCTGAGCAGGCTCAGGTAGTGGAACAGGAAGTAGCTACTCTTTTGAGCAAGGAGTCCACAGAACGTGTTCCTCCTCTCAAGAGAGTGTTCTATATCCATTACTTCATCATTCCATGGGGGGTTGCGTCCAATTCTAGGTCTGTGCTGACTGAATTGTTCAGTCAAATTGTTCACATTCAAGATGTTGATCAGATCCGAGGACTGGTTGGTCACCATAGAAGATGCATTTGTTCATATTCCATCCTTCCACAACACAGGAAGTTCCTGAGGTTTTATTTTTGGGGCAAAGCATTCCAATATTCAGGTTCTTCCTTTCGCGCTAGCATTGTCACCCCACACTTTCACCAAATGCTTGGATGCCACTCTGGCTCCTCAGCGACTCCATTCGCCATACTCCATTCCAGAGCTCCCTCCACAAGGAAACTGTAATCCTTGAAGTGGGTTGTGTTCACTTCATGGTGTGGAAATCATCAGCTGGTCTCAGTTAACTGCCCAGTTGGTTCAGTTCTGGAGTTCCTACAGGGACGGTTCTCCACAGGGTTGACCGCCTCTACCTCGAGTGTGTACGTGGCAGCCAAGCTGCTTATCACTCCCCTTTGTCAGTCATTGGGAAGAAACCTGTTGGTAACAAGTTTCCTTCATGGTGCTTTGAGGCTGAGGTCTGCAACTCACACTAGGGTCCCAGCATGGGATTTGGCCATGGTCTTGAAAGGGCTTTCTAAGTCTCTGTTTGAGCCCATTGAGAAAGTCCCTGAGATCTTTTTAATACTAAGACATTATTTCTTTTGGTAATTTCATATTTTTAAAGAGAGGAGACCTTCGGATGTTGGTTGCATCGCTGTGCTTAGAATTTGCACCAAGCATGGTGAAAGCTTTTCTGTACCCGAGGCCGGTTTACATTCCAAAGGTTTATGGTTTACGTTGCCATGGCCCATAGTGCTGCAAGCTTTCTGTCCTCACCAGTTTAGGGATCTGGACCACGAGGAGTATGATGACTTCTAAAGCCTTTCTCTCAGGGGTTTCCCTGCAAGATGTGTGTGATGCGGCAGGCTGGTCCTCTCCGACCACATTTGTTCGATGTAACAATCTGGACTTAGGTACCACTCCAGGCTAGCAGGTGCTTCTGTCTTAGCCATGCTTGCCATGATTTCGCACTGGACAGGCATTTGTCAGCATGGCGGAGTGAGTATTGTTGTTCCCAAAGCATTTTGATGCAGCACAAGTTCCCTTGAAGGGGAATATCTCTAGGTTACAACTGTAACCATCGTTCCCTGAGAGGGATTGAGATTCAGTGTCACCCTGTCATACTTCCTGCATTCCTGTGAGTGGCTTTCTTTGACCTATTAGAAGCTAACACTATTTGTTTCGAATGCACTTTTAAGCTTCCTGGTCTCCATGTCACCCCGCCTGTGATGTCTCGCTATTCTATTGGACTGATATCACACATGCGTCAGGACAAGGTCACGTAGAAGCATTAACAAAGCGTTTCGACACAGCGTCTCGTTACCTCTCGGGGGAACCGTGGTTACAGTCATAGCCCAGAGATGATTCTTCTGTGCTGCAAAGTCTATGCACCCTCTTAAATGGGCTAATAGGCAAACTCTTAATAACAGATTTAGGATGAAAACTATCTACTCTTAAACTCGTATTGCGGTCCGTTGATTTTCAATACAACTCAGTCTGAAATTTATCCTCAGAAATATGTACTTTTACATCAAGAAAACTGATACTGTCACATTCCATAGTAAACTTCAAATGTTCAGTTCTAGAATGAAGATAATTCAAAACCATTTTTTTTTCAACGTGACTGAGAGTGCACCTAATTAAGGTGATCACCTGTTGTCTATAAAGAGTTGTATCTCACTAGTAGACATGTGCCGGTATTCAGTAATGCGATATATCATGATAATGATGTTGCACAAAATTGTTATTATAGGCACTTCAAAATACCAGCAATAAGTCTTCATTACAAATTATTCAGATTTTATGAACGCATTTTAAGAATACTTTTCCCATCAGATTAAAATGCAAAATAGGGCAGGCTGGGGCACTGCCTCAAAAGAGGCCACAAAATGCTCAAAATGAGAGAGGGGGAGTGGTCTATGGTGCACTATTAAGCAATAACAATTAACCTGCAAATGCCATCTTAGTGAGTTATTTCTACCTGTTCTAGCCCTTAAATTTTATTTAACTCAATGTACAGGTTGATTAAGTTAATATTTTGGGTTGAATAAAATCAAAGAAATGATATGATACCACATGAGAAATTGTACATATTTAATGAAGAAAACACTTAAGGCCCGTTCACACCAAGCACGATAACTATAAAGATAACGATAAAGATATAGTTCTAAAAATCGTTCTCAATATTAAAGAATAGCAGAGTCCACACCACAACTATAATGATAAAGGCACAGAGAAACGATATTGTTGGAATCACTTCCAGAACGATTTTTTCCAGCTGATGAACGATACAAACATTGACAGCCAATCAGAATCCATCCTGCTATAACGAGCTTGAGAATTTAAAGTGGCAGACTCACGTGCGCTTAGAATAAACAGAATATCGTTCGCTGGTGTGGACGCTAATATCGTTATCTTTATAGTTATCTTTATAGTTATCATTCTTGGTGTGAACGGACCTTTAATAGGAATTAAAGGCTTTACTTAAGTGAAAACACTTTCATCATCCACATGAATATACATGCAGGTTTTCTCTCATACCTAAAGGCTGCAACACACCAGTTTTTGTTCTGTGATGAGTTCTACAGTCGAATCCTCTCATTATAACATACGAGTATACACAATGTAAATAATAGATTAACTGCGCAGTGTAGAGAGATTCATTTAAAACAGAACTTTGTGAGATCGCAATGAACAAAGAGTGACAGTTTTTTAGTGGTCATAAAAGGAGCGCTCTTTGCAAGCTTTTTAGGCTATAATCTATTTAAAAATGTTGAACTTTTGTTTTTCGGCCACACACACGTTGCAAAGTTTTGGGAATGACATCTGCATATTTATGCAGGATTCACTCTTCAAATAGCAATGATTGACATAGTGATAACCATAGCAATGGATGGGACAAAATATGTGAAAATATGCATTAAGACTAGAGCACCTCACTTATTTCAGAAGCACCCGGCCTCAGTGATTTATTTCTGGAACCAGGTTGATATGCTTTTATTGTATAACTACATGGGAAAAACAACAAAACACAAATGCACTAAATAAAATAATTTAATAAATGCATATTTACAATATGCACTTAAATAAGTATTAAATAATAAAATAAATAACATAAAAAGAACAATGTATATTACACATCTAGTTTTGTGTGGGAGTGAAGGAAATCCGCTTGTGACATTCGCTTCAATTTTGCTTATGTTTGCCCCTTTTTTGTCCTGCTCCTGAGCCCTAGTTGGGTTTGTGGGATGTTTTTAATTTTGTGTCTGGTTTTTAAGCTTTGCTCAGACTGTCAGCCCAAATCCGATTTTGTGCATATCCGGATGGAATCTGATTTGAATAACTGACTGTCCACACAGCATATTGCAACTGTTCAAATCCGATTTGTGTGTCCATAAGCGCTCTTTCGTTTTTACTGAAAGTGCATTGGTTTCTATGGTAATGCTGTTCAGTTGTTATGCCTACGCTAAAAACAACAGTAACTGCAATACAGTTTGCAATACAAATGTTGTCTTACCGTCGCGGTTGCGCTGTAGTATTAGATTTCGTCTTGTGAGGCAGCGGCAGAAACGCAGGAAGCTTGAATGTGCGGCTTTATTCCGTGCTGCCGACCTCCGCTACTTTGGATACTACCGCTACTCCCTTTTTTTTTTGTTATCTCCGCTACTTTCAAAACACAAAGAGGTGCGTATACTAGCAGTATATTGTATTATTCAGCTTGACTTGCACTTCGCAATGACACAAGCTTGTTTCTGCAAAAGATGTTCAGCATGTTTTCTGCAAAAACGTCTGACGTATTTACGTTTTACGTGGCGTGAGAACGTGAAAAAGCTACGCTAAATCCGATCTGACCGTCCAGACTAAATCAGATTTCAAGAAATGCGATTTGAATAGGATTCAAACCACATACGAATGTAGCTCGAAACGGATTTGCACAAATCGGATTTCATGTAGTTCGTTGCCGTTCAGACTATTTAAATATGATCGGATTTCAATCGGATTTGCACAAAAATCAGATTTGGGCTGACAGTCTGAACGAGGCTTTAGTTCCTTTGGAACACCATGGGTGGAGGGGGAAGAACTTTTCTGTCGGGCACTGAGGGAATTGGTGCCAACTCCACATCATAAGAGAACTTTATGACATATTTGTGAACAATTCCTGTGTCCAGTGCCTTCATTTGGCAGGAAGGGGAGAAAATAACCTAGTTTGACTCCAGGCTCCGGCTTAGGAGACTGAAAAGTCTACAAAATGTGATTCATTAAAGTAGTGAAGAACAAGGCCTACTTCAAGAGGTACCAGGTGAAGTTCAGGAGAAGGAGCCGCCCGTAGATCCTCAGAGAGCTGACGAAGCTTCAGCTGAGGGGCCAGAGTAGCCGGTTCCTGAACCGGCGGAGCCCACAGCGGCCCCAGAGCCTGAAGGAGAGGACAGCCCTCCTCCACCGCCTCCACACCCGGCCCCACAGCCCGACCCTGTGCTCTTACCTCCACCGCCCCAGCAGGACAGCCCTCCTCCTTCGCCTCCTCCTGACAGCTTCCTGGAGGACTTCCCTCCATACCCTCCTCCTCCGCACCCCAGCGGGGCTGAGCAGGAGACTCCAGAAGACACCTTCAGCATGAAGCCACCAGAGGTCACCGGACAGGTTCCCTTTCCACCGGGTAAGCGGACGAACCTGCGTAAGGCCGGGTCCGAGCGCATCGACCACAGCATGAGAGTGCGCTTCAATCCTCTGGCTCTGTTACTGGACTCATCGCTGGAGGGAGAGTATGATCTGGTGCAGAGGGTCATTTATGAGGTTGAGGACCCCAGTCAGCCTAACGATGAGTGAATCACGGCGCTCCATAACGCAGTGTGTGCCGGTCACACAGAGATCGTGAAGTTCCTGGTGCAGTTTGGAGTCAATGTGAACGCCGCTGACAGTGACGGTTGGACGCCCCTGCACTGTGCTGCGTCCTGTAATAATGTGCAGGTGTGTAAGTTCCTGGTGGAGTGTGGGGCGGCCGTGTTTGCCATGACCTACAGTGACATGCAGACGGCAGCGGATAAGTGTGAGGAGATGGAGGAGGGATACTCTCAGTGCTCACTCTATTTTTGATACTTAATGAGTACTGTTGCTTGTCCCTTCATACTGTACATGAGAACGGACCAGGTTGCCCGCCATTTCTTCCCTCCCTGAGAGTTTGCCGATCAATGTCTAGCTGCTGCTGCAAAAGAAGGTTTTCCCCTGCTGAGGCAGAGGAGATCTGGGGCCCCTGAATGAAATCTACTTTCTCTCTATGTGACAGTCCAGAAGGTCCCAGCCAAAGAGCTCGCTTGCGACCACTGCCAGGCCCATGCTGCAACTGCAGCTCTGGACTGCACCCCTGTCAGTGCATCACTGTCATGAGACGTGGTGATACTGATGCTTCAGTCATTGGTCACACTCAAGGCAATACCCAGAGTGAGACACTAAATGAACAATTAAAAGAGAATCTGTATGGAAGAACTGTAGAGAACTGTTCCAAGACCATTCCAAGAATATCAAGCATTGTGTGCTGAACAAACAAACCAAAAAAAAAAAAAAAAAAAAAGCATAAAAATACATACTCTCTTGTTTTCCCGAAAAATATCTGAACCTGCAATTTTGCTTCTCAAGTATCTAAGGAAATTCAGATATTATTTACTGGAACACAACACAAATGTAAAAGCATCACCCAGTGAGCTGAAGGTGAAGAGCCACTTCCCGTGCTCACCCTGAATGCATATTCAGCGATGACCTTCAAAACCTCGCTGAATGGCACTTTGGATGTGAGGGTGTGACCATGGTAAATAACTGGCTCTTTTTCCCCATCCCAGCAGTCCAGTTCCACACAGCGACAGCCTTGACTCAGAGCTCTGCACCACAAACAAAAATGAACACTTTTAGATTATTTGCTCAATATTCAATAAAGCATTTTTGTCTATCTTTGCGCAAAATTTCAATAAATGGGTCATCTTGTCTAGCATGCATGCAAACACATTATCTGCTAAAAGGACCAGTGCTGTCTTTTTTAATATATATGTGAGCATTGTACCTGATATAAGGGTCAACACTGCTCTCGCCGATGAGCTGGTCTTTAGTGAGGTAGGTGTTGTGTGAGGAGGAGATAAAGTAGTGACTGAGTGGGCGGCTCATGTCCTGGTAGACTCTGCCATGCTCTGGGTTATACAAATCATTCTCCTTAGACAGCATGTACATGGCAAAACCATTGGGTGTCATAAACTGGTTCTTCTGGGCTGCATAGGACAGAACATAATTGCAGCTTTAGGCTCAGAATTGCAAGCCTGATAAACAGTGCAAATTGCAGTAAAACGGGTTTTCAAACCTGTCCTGGAAGATCCCCAGCACTGCAAATTTTTTTATGTCTTCTCTCATCTAAAGCCTTCTACACACTGCACGATTTTTGGCTGTCCCAGACAAAAGACTGGCATTGTGAAACAATCGTAGCAATTTCTGTGATTGTAGCTCCTAAACAGTGGTCCTATGTCGTACAGTGAGAGAGTTTCAAAGATGGCCATTGCCATGGTCTTGCGACCAAAGATAGCCTACAATAATTTTATGACAGTGTCAGAAATTCAGAATGATCATCGCACAGTGTGTTTGCTGCTACAACCTACGTTTACTGACCAGCCAATAAAAATGCAACATGAAATGATGTGTTGATCAGCGCGACATGGCACTAAAACTTAAACCTGCTTACCTTAAACTATTTTAACTTCCTCTTTCACAGCTTCCTATTTTTTCAGCAAACATAAAAAGTACAACTGCCAAACTATGTTTCATCATGCTCTTTTTTGTTAACCACTAGAGCATGCTAATGGCGTTTTATTCTTCAACAGTAACTTGCATCCTAGTCTACGAGTCACTAGGTTTCATCATCGTACTGTCTGCATACAGTACATGTCGTACCCAAGTTTATTAGAACCATGTCATACAGTTTGATTTGCAATGATCTTATACGATTGCTAAAATCATGCAGTGTGTAGAAGGCTTAACACACAAGATTCAACTCACCAGCACATTAGTAGAGACTGCAAAACTTGGGTGTGTCCAATAAGGAAGACATACAAAATGTGTAGTGCTGGGGGTACTCCAGGACTGGTTTGAAAGCCCCTACAATACAATACTACTGATTATTACTGTAAATTAAGAGGTCAAACACAATTGTTCTGTTTTTATCTCTTGAATGTTTAGAGGGTTTCTACCAAGAATTGTGTGTTAAGATCATAGTAAGCAAAGTGTGAATACCCCATTCATTGAGCTCATAGGTAAGGATGAGGCTCTGAGCATGTACAAGCGTGTGATCTTCACCCTGGTCTTTCAGGAATTCACGCAAATCCACGGTGGACAGGACGTAACCGTTAGCAGAGTACTGCTGAAACACTGCATCTAGCTCAGGTCGACGTAGTAACTCACGGCAAAACAGCTCAATCTCCTCATGTTCAAGCCGCCCATCTGCTGATTTATCACACTTCTGATATGCAAAGACATACACAAAGAAAATTAATTTCTTCTCATTTTCTCCTCTAATTTCTTCATTTAAAATTAGAAAAAAAAACATGTGTACAAAAATATCCATGTATACTGTTATTTAATATTCTTAAAATCCATTTTGTCTTTAGTGTCCATTATTGTCTGTTTTTTTTCCAGCATCACAGGCAGATCTGTTCTGTGATTAAAGAGTTTTCATTTAAAAAATCCCAAAGCAGGTAAAGCGCTGCCAGGGAATAAAGGCTGACCTTGAAGAGGCTGGCAGCATTTTCTTCACTCAGGTCTATGTTGATCATCTTGAAAAGGGTCTGGACCTCCTCATATGACATCTTGCCATCATGGTTCATGTCAGCTTGTTTCAGGTAGCCATAGATCCAAGTGAGAGAGGTCAAGGGTATAAACAGATTAAAAAATAGCCCTAGTTTAAATGTGTTGTGATGTCCAATAGACATTAGTTAGGGTTGCGGCTATATTTTGTTTATCATGAACGAAAATGAGAATGTGAGAGGCATATAGGCCTATACAGTCTATTCAATAGATTGTACTGTCTTAGTGACTATTCACACAAAACGTGTTTTTGTGTTAAAAAAAAACAAAAAAATGAGTTTTTTAAAAAGTTTTTTAAGTAAAATAGAAAACACAGGATTGAGGTATGTTTTTACAACTCAAAACTTCATTTAACTTGACAAGTTTTCCTGAGGTTTTTTTTCTTTTCAGTGTTGCATATGCTGAATAATCCGAAGTACATAACAGCACAACCCCTGATCAGACCCTCACCTTCCCAGCCCCGTTTTCAACCATTTTGTACCAAACTACCCAACTTTCTTACCTAACATATATTTGCAAAAACCGTTAAACGCCAATTAAAAAAAAAAAAAATTGCTGATTGCCATGCAATATTTTCCACATATAGCGCGATCAGAACCCTAAACGTTTGTCAAAAAAGCTGGTATTTCCAAGCCACTTCCAAGGCATCGCGAGTTCACGTTTTACTGCAAAAGCCGACAAGCACCCTTGTTGTTCCCCTTCAATTCGGTCACTCTACATTGCTTTGGGAAATACCTTTTCCTGGAATACTACTGAAGCCTTATTGAATCACGCCAGTGAAACTGGC
>JAFVLL020021333.1:18307-37208 GCA_021397915.2 Tor tambroides
GAACATCAATTAAATTGTTACTCTTACTTTGGTTTGGATGTTTTCTGTATTTTCTAGTTTGGGGAACAGACACAGTCTCTATAGTGTGATATCTAAGTGAAGGAGTCTCTACGTGCTGAGAATTAACTGACTTCTGTGACATGAGGCGGCTAGCAAATGGTCAGTTTAGCCAGTCTGTCTGCTTCCTGACCTGGGCCCCAGTTAGTCAAATATGAACTCTAAGACTATGTGCCATATTTCTAGAGAGAAGAGCGGCACCACCCCAGGAGGGATGAAGACCATCTCTTTTCAACAGGTCAGGTCTGCCCCAAAAATTCTTCCAATTGTTTATAAAACCTGTGTTATTCTGTGGGCACCACTTAGACATCCAGCCATTGAGTGACGACAGTCTGCTATGAATCTCATCACCACGGTAAGCAGTGAGAGGACCAGAGCATATTACAGTGTCTGACATCGTACTTGCAAGTTCACACACCTCTTTAATATTATTTTTAGTGATCTCTGACTAGCGAAGTCAAACATCATTAGCGCCGACATGGATAACAATCTTACTGAATTTACGTTTAGCATTAGCCAGCACTTTTAAATTTGCCAAGATGTCAGGCGCTCTGGCTCCCGGTAAACATTGGACTATGGTGGCTGGTGTCTCTATTTTCACATTCCGTACAATAGAATCACCAATAACTAGAGAACTTTCATCAGGTTTCTCAGTGGGTGCGTCACTGAGTGGGGAGAACCTGTTTGATGTGTTGATCGGAATGGAATAGTGGTGATTTGACCCGCAACTCTGCCTCCTCACAGTCACCCAGTTGCCCTGCTGCATGGGCTCTAATACCGGAACTGAACAATGTACAGGACTCCCTGAGCTAGTCACATCCAAAGCCGTATCTACAGCCCTCACATTCTTACTGTCCTCAACTAATGTTTGGATGCATGTCTCTAGTTCTAAAATCTTCTCTGTCAGCCTAACTATTTCCCTGCATTTATCACATGTGAATCCCTCGCTGCTGACAGAGACAGATAAACTGTACATGTGGCAAACAGTGCAAACAACAATAGCAGGAGAAGAAGCCATTACTCACCGTGATTGATGTTATAAGACTTTTGAAAAATCTATTTGTGGCGGTCAGTTTTGATATTATGACGAGCCGCCACAAATAACTCAATGTATGGGAAACACTTGGACACTACTGTAAGTCAAATGCAATAATCTAATTGATAACAAAAATTAGATTATGAAGTGAAGTGTTGTCCGATTACAAACGCTCACTGGATGTCATGGCAACAATGTCATGCAGGAAAACTTTAAATATCTCGCCTTCGCTTTCATTTTGGACCATCTCCAAGAAGACATTAAAAAAAAAAAAAACTAAACAAATGATTTACAAGTTTAACATGAGTTTATCAGAGTAGGAAATACAGTTAGTGCTTTTGAAATATGAAATGAAGGCGGTCCGGATTGAATTCCCCCTGGGTCCGGATCCTATCCGGAGTCCGGACTTTAAGAAGCACTACACTATACTATCATCTATCGGCACCCTAAATTGAGTTGTGATGAGGCTTCGTTTCCTTGCCATAATGTATTCTCTTGAAAATTCTTTATTGTCAAATGTGTGTTGAATGTAAATTTCTATTAGGAATTTAACAATTCAATGTGAATTTATCTGAGAATATTCTTAATTAAGGAAATCTATTCAGTGATTGGTCCATGCATATGTCGTCATCCAAAATCCCATTTGTGGCACAGCAAAGCATCATGAATCATCTCTAAGACTGACACTTAAGATTTAGTCCTACACTTTGCTTAAATTACGACTGAGATGATTGATAACTAACTTTTAAATGCAGCTTTGAGCCAAGAATTTTTTTTCACTTAAGTCAATTCTTAGCAGTGTTCTTGAGAGTAATTCTTAGAGGCTTGATAAATACGGGCCCTGATGGTTTTTTGGAGCAGTAATATCAGTGTGCAGACATTTGTTTGTTTTTTGCTTGTTTGCTCTTTTTTTGTCCTGCTCCTGAGCCCTAGTTGGGTTTGTGGGATATGAACACCTTTTTTTGTATTTTTTATTTTGTGTCTCTTTTTGTATCTGTATTTTAGTTCCTTTGGAACCCCATGGGTGGAGGAGGAAGAACTTCTCTATTGGTCATTGGGGAAATTAGAGTCAGCTCTACACCATAAGGGAACTTTATGACATTTTAGTGAACAATTCCTGTGTTCAGTGGGAAGGGTAAGAATAACTATATTTTTGATACTTTGTGACACTTAATGAGTGCTGTTGCTTGTCCCTTGCAACTGCAGCTCTGGACTGCACCCCGTCAGTGCATCACTGTTATGAGATGTGGTGATACTGATCCTTCAGTGATTGGTCACACTCAAGGCAATACCCAGAGTGAAACACTAAATGAACGATTAAAAGAAAACCTGTGTGGACGAACTGTAGAGAACTGTTCCAAGACCATTCCAAGAATATCAAGCACTGTCTGTTGAATAAAATTCAAAACAAACTGAAGGGAAGATAGACTGCTCTTCTAAATTGGTTTTAGAGCATGTTTGATTAAAACTTTATTGGGAAAAGTCAGACTGTATTACCTCTGGTGATGGTAGGCACTGAAGTGGCTTGTCATTGAGAGGTTTGATGATCAGTTTGTCCCCCAGAATTGAGTGCAGCTGCTGGGCCATGATAGTCTGCTGCTCCACACAGCAGTGGTTCTCCAGAGACAGAATAAGAGGATATGGAGAGGTCTAGAAAATAAGCGTATGTTCAAATATGCATATGTATTTATTTGTTTAATTTATGTATTTATTTTTGTTTAGAGGCAAAGGAAAAATGAAAACGTTGAGGCTGGAGTTTTACATTATACACATCACCACAATCTCATTCACAAGCTCTCGATTCATTCACCTCTCTAACTACTAGCGACAGCCATCTTAAATACACATTTTCCCACTTTACTAATTGGAACATGTTTCTTATAAAATAAACTCTTGTATCACAATATGATTTATACATGAAAATAAGTAACAAGAGTTGAGTAAATAAATACAATATCAATAAAAAGAGGACAGATAAATTGAAATAACATTCACACAAAAAAATCCATAAATTGGCTAAAATGAGCGCTTTCCTCAAGTTCGCAATTCTTATTGCTACGCCCACTGAGCTAGATCAGGAACTAAATAATTATAACTATGCATCAGAAACGATAAGAACACAGTAAAAATGGTAATGAAAGACAAGTTTAATGTCTCTCCATCACACCACTCTAAACTGTTTAGGGAAAAATAGGATAATGTGGCAAGCCAATGTGGGAAGGAGGAACCCCGGACCAAAGGAGCAGGCCCTGGTTAGGAAAAGTTATCAACCATGAGTACTTCCACTTGCTCACCCTCCAGACATGGAACCACCCACAGCTGTAGCCAATGATGGCCTAATGGAGGTCATCATAAAGCTAGAATCTCTGCTTCAGTCTGTTGTTGGTGGCCCAAGGACAAGATGCTGAAACTTTGGATGGCTTATACCAGACCAGCTGAAAATTAACCAGAGACAACTGGCTGAAGAGCAAAAAGGGTGAATCTTGTCATGTGTTGCTTACTGACCTGCCTTCCTTCTGCTCAGTCTCCCTTCTGAAGGTGGCCCTGTGGTGAAACGGCCATAGGGAACACAGACAACAAAGACAACGAAGATACCCCAGACCGAGAAGAACCTAAGTTCCAGTTTAGATTCCTTTTTACCTTCCTATTTTCTTGGTTGAATAAAAACCTGTTTTTGTTAACTCCGCATCTGCCTCTCTTGTGGTTATGTTTTGTGGCAACTAAAACCTCATTTCGCCCTAGGACATCACATTTGGTGGAGAATGCTGGCATAGAGGTCAGTGCTTAAGTGGCCACAAAACTATACCCAGATAAGCACAGAATGGAAGCTGCCATTAATGCCTTGCTGACCAGTCATCTCAAACAGAGGAAGGAGCTATGTGCCCTCAGGGAGGCAGTTACCACAATGTGTCAAGTCCTCTCCAAAACCAGGGACACAATAGACCCAGGGTCCTCACTAAGCAGACTCCAGATGATGACTCCAGAAGCTTACTTGGAGGTGTTTGAGAAAACTGCAATCAGAGAGAAATGACGTGAAGGAGACTGGGGCACCCTGTTGGCACTTTTTTTGACCGGGGAAGCCAAACGAGCCTATCAAGATCTGCCGGCTAAAGATGCAACTGATTATGTGAAGTTAAAGAGGGCCATCTTGTCCCATTATGGGCATAGCCTCCCTGCTCGAGCCCAATGTTTCCATGCATGGACTTTTGATCCGACTCAGCCAGTGAGACCTCAGATAGTCACACTGACCCAACTGACAGAGGCCTGGCTCAATACAGGGGAAGGGAATTGTGCTGGACAGTTGCATTCGCTCCCTGCCAGCTGAGGCAAAGCGTTATGCTGCATAAACCAGTCCTGCTGACGTTGAGACTCTGACAGCCCTATTGGAAAACCATCAGGTGACGGTGGAGGTAATGAAAGTGAATCATCAGGATCTATCGAGAATGGGCCATCCCAGTACCAGAGGAAAAAGAGGGGGTCTACCGAAAAACCAGGGGGACTCTCAGGTGGCAAGGTCAGTAACACCAGCACAGGCCCCAAACCCACCTCTCTGGCAGCCCTCTAGCATCCAAAACCAACGAAAGTTTTACTCCTGTGGACAGGAAGGCCACCTCTCCTGGAGCTGTCCAGGAAGAGAAGAATCCATGCCCTCGGCAGACTCCGGTGATAGAGCTTGTCACTATAGGATGACCTGTTGGGCGAGCCAGGGGAAAACAGCCCCTTGTATTCTAGTAAGAGTGGCCAACCAAGACACAGAAGCCCTACTAGACTCAGGAAGTATGGTTACCCTAGTACGGCCTGAATATGCACTAGGGCCAAAAGAAATTTAGAAAATTATATAGTGGTGTCCTGCATTCATGGAGATAGGAAGAGCTACCCCACTGCACAGGTTGAGATGATAACCCCCAGAGGAGGATGCACGTTCAAAGCTGGGGTGGTTGATGGCCTGCCAGTTAGGTAGGGACTGCCCAGTGTATGAGCATTATTGGCCTCTAGATCGGTGTAGTAAATGTCCCTCCTGAAGATGAAGCAGAGACTCCCTTAAAGTTTTAAGACTTCTGAGTTCCCCCAAGTAGAAGTGTTGGAAAGAGATAAGCCTGGGCAATTTGGCACAGCTCAGCTGCAAGACCCTAACCTCGAACAGGCTTGGAAAAGTGTCAAGCCTGTGAATGACAGTTACTAGAGGGGGTGAGTGAACTAAGTAATCCACATTTTGCTGTTAAAAATAACTTATTGTACCATGTCATTAAGATTGAAGGGGAGGTTGTTGAACAGCTCCTGGTATCTAAACCCTATATCTCCAGAGTGTTGTACTTGGCTCACTCCCATCTCTTGGGTGCCCACTTGGGAACAGAAGACATACAAACGCATACTGAGAAGGTTTTACTGGCCAGGGGTGAAGCGAGCAGTCAAAGATTACTGCCGACAGTGTGTAACTTGCCTGAAGACCAGCCCCAAGGTAATAAATTGCAGCCCGTTGGTTCCTTTACCCATTATTGAGACTCCCTTCCGCAGAATTGCGATGGATATCATTGGGCCACTGCCCAGATCCAGCCGGGTCCATCGATACATTTTAGTAATCCTTGATTATGCCACTCGGTATCCAGAAGCCATACCCCTATGGGCAGCAACTGCTAAAGCAGTGGCCAGAGAGACATTCCTGCTTTTCAGCCGAGTGGGCATTGTGGAAGAGATTCTAACAGAACAGGGTACCTGCTTCATGTCCAAAGTCCTGAAAGAGATGTGTAAACTCTTGAAGGTGAGCCAGATTCATACCTCTGTTTATCATCCTCAGACTGACGGGTTGGTCGAGAGGTTTAATCAGACCTTAACCCTCTGGTTGCGTTTGGATTCCTGTCACACTTGTGGTGTTCCTGGTCAAAAATGACCGGACTCCAAACAATTGCTTATAAATCTCTCATTATGCTATATCACCCAGGGCCGGAGCTAGCTATAAGCAGAGCAGGCGATTGCCTAGGACAGAGGTCCCCAACCACCGGGTCGCGACCCACTAGCGGGCCATGGAAGAATTCCTACCGGGTTGCGGGAACGTTCTGGGGAAAATGTGTATAGATATGATGCTCTGTTATTGTACGTAAATGATTGCTCTAATTATTCTGTATTTTCGTTGTATGCGATTGATACGGAGTAGCAATTTCTTGATTTCATGTTAAATTAGTAAATAAAAGATTGCTCTGATCTGTCATATAGGCTGTTAGGGCATAAACGGATCACAGTTGATCCGTGATATACGGACCAGGTCCAGACCCCACCGTTCAGCATGTGATTCACAGAATAATTTGCCAATTTACACTTTCAAGCTATTTAAAACCACAAGAAACGAAACAGAACTCAATTTGTTACTTGCGCGCTGTACTCGCACACACCTGAAGCGCGCACAAGCATATAGACTTGTTTCAGACAGCGCGGCATACCGAGTTATTCCTCTTTCATGTTTCCCTGCATTTAAGATGCATATGCATGGGGGTTTGCGGTTAAGGTAAGGTAAGCCAATGGATATCACACAAGCAACGTGCAAACTTTGCGCAATAGTTATGCCGGTGAACGTCTTAACTTCAGTCATACAGAAAGTGAAAGTAAAAAAAACCGACAGAGTTTTCTAACGCTGCATTAACAGCGCATATTCTCTAAGAGACGAATCTACTTCAATGTGCTGATAACAGTATAAATGAATAGACCTGTTTTAAAGAAGACCCCATCTACAAGGCAATATGAGTGCATATGAGTGGACCACACAGTAGGCAATATGAGTGCATCCGATCCCTTCCAGGAGCTCGTGGATTCTCTCCGATGAGTTCTCCTCACCACCACAACCACCACAACTCCAATCACCACCGTCACCAACACCAGCACTTCTTCGTCGACTGTAGTCACCAGTCCCATGGCCAGACCGGCGCCGTTCTTTGGCGCGCCGGAGGAGTGCAACGGATTTCTACTCCAGTGCTCATTAGCCCTGGAAATGCAACCACATCTCTATACAACTGATAGAGCAAAAATCGCCTTTATCATCTCCTTACTGACAGGACGAGTGCTCCAATGGGCAGAAACCATCTGGGCCCAAGCCAGTACTCAGTCTCTACCTAACTTTATGGAACATTTCCATGAGGTTTTTGGCAGACTAGTAGGAGATTCATCAGCCAGTGAGCAGTTATATCATCTTCGTCAAGGTTCCATGTCCATTAATGATTATTCTCTCAAATTCAGAACCCTCGCTGCAGCCAGCGGCTGGAATGAGCGCTCGCTCATCACCACATACCGGCAGGGACTCGAGCCGAGATTGCAGTTGCAGCTTGCGGCGTATGACGTCTCCTATGGACTGGAGCGTTTTATTCAGTTATCTATCAGATGTGCTAATCGGATACAGTAGTGCTATGAGGATCATACTCCATCCTCAATCACTTCACTCCTCCATCAGCCAGAAATCACCAGCACTCCAGAACCAGGCAACCCATGCAAATTGATACTAATCGGCTCTCATCTGCTGAGCGGCAGAGGCGGTTAACCCAGGGATTGTGTCTGTATCGTGGTGCTGGTGGGCATGTAATCTCCTCATGCCCAATTCATCCTCCTCGACCCATGGTGAGTGTCATTATGGCGACTATCATAAACATCACTGTAGTAATACTTACTGCCTCCAACGTCTCTATTCCAGTACATGCCCTCCTCGATTCCAGGTCAGCAGGTAATTTCATCTCCGGGAGCCTCATTTTCCATCCTGCTATGCCCCCTTCAGTGATGTCTTCTGCCCGAAGAAAGCCTCACAGCTGCCACCACATCGGCCATGGGATTGTGCCATAGATCTGATTCTGAGTGAGCCGGACTCACTCCCTTCCAGTCCATACTCTGTTACCAGCCGCCCCTGTTCCCTTGGTCTGGGGAACCGTCCGATGTTCCGTCCTTCGGCTACTGGTTCCGGGAGAGCGAGAGGATCTGGGACGCAGCTCACCATCAGCTTCAGCGGGCAGTGCGCAGACAGAAGATGACAGCAGACCTTGGAAGATCTGAAGCTCCATCATACCAACCTGATCAGAAGGTCTGGCTGTCAACATGGGACATCAGGATGTGCCTGCCCTGCAAGAAGCTATGTTGGTCCCTTCACCATCACCAAGCAAATTAATCCGGTTACTTACCAACTGTAACTTCCTCCTCAATACAAGATTCACCCTTCATTCCACGTGTCATTGCTCAAACCTTACCATCCTTCTGTTTCTGTTTCCCCAGAGTCTGGCCCAACAGAGGAACCCCCTCTTCCTTTGATCCTGTGAGGATGGAGCCATCTACAAGGTCAATGAAATCTTGGACTCCCGACACCGAGGTGGTCAGTTAGAATACCTGGTAGACTGGGAAGACTATGGACCAGAGGAACGGTCTTGGGTCCCCAGGGATGACATTCTCGACCCTAGTCTGCTGGAAGCCTTCCATTCCACGCATCCCGATCGTCCTGCTCCCTGAGAAAGAGGGAGACTACCACGACGTCAGGGTCCTCGGCCCTCAGGAGCGGGTCGTGGAGGAGGGGGTACTGTCACGGATCGGCCAGACTCGCTCACCACCCAATCACAGCGCACACCGTCGCCTGAATTCTGATTGCACTCACATGTTCGGAATTGGCACTCTTATCAGGACGTCTTCAAAAGCACACACCTCACTTCACTCAGTGTCCGGTCTCGTTTGTACGAAGTGGACTCTTCATGCCACTCCAGCGAAATATTGATATCCTTACCTTCCTCGTGTACTTACCTCCTTTGATCCGCTCCAACGTCTGTCTCCTTCATTGTCTCCGAGTGATTGGCTCCATCGTGTCCTCAGTGAGGTGTGTGCAGACATCCATTCAGCCAACAGTTATTCCACGAAATCCTGTAAGAGCAAGAATTCACATTACAAACCAGGCTGATTATCCAGCGAACTCATCCATTGAACTGTTTACTCACCTGCCGCTTCCTATCCAGATCCTATTGCCGTTAATAAACTTCAATTATTGTTTCTAATCCTCTGTGAGTCTCCTTCCATAACACTTTTATTGTTATAAAAAAAATTATATATATATATATAATTTATTTTTTTTTTTTTTAAACATCAATTTAATAATCAAACTTTTTTTCAGGATTTTATCACAGCTTATAAAATAAACATTAAGCACTGTTTAAAACATTGATAAATCAGCATATTAGAATGATTTATGTAGGATCATGTGACACTGAAGACTGGAGTAATGGCTGAAGAAAATTCAGTTTTGCGTCACAGAAATAGGCCTATATTTTATAGTGGAGTAAAATAGAAAACCATTATGTTAAGTTTTAATAATATTTCACAATATTGTTTTTTTTTCTGTATTTTTGATCAAATAGGCTAAATCCATGCTTAAGAGACTTTTTTCCAAAACATTTAAAATAGCAATGTTCCAATTTTTGTACTGTATAAGTAAAAATACACCAAATTTAATGTTAAATGTTGTATACATAAAAAGGTTAGGAATCATAATTGTTTCAAGTGCTTTTTATTGGGGGTGGGGGGGCCTCCAACATGAATTTTGCCTAGGGCCTCCTAATGTCTAGAACCGGCCCTGTTATCACCAAATATTGGATTCAATCTTTTTGTCAACTTGTTTTCTTTCATTTAGGACTGGTTTTGTGTTTCTATTTGCATCTGATTAATCGTAGGCCTCATTTATCTGAGATTAGGCAGATTTTTTTGAGTGAAAAAAATAATTGTTTATGAATAATTTTCACATTAAACAAAAAATTATAAAAAAAATTGCAGTTTATCACGCTAGTGCGCTTTAATGTTTAATCAGGAAGTTTGCTTTTAAATGCTTTTATTTTGTACAAAATTGCAAAAAGTCACACTCGTGGTTTTCCCGGTCAAAAATGACCAGACCCCAAACAATTGCTTATAAATCTCTCATTATGCTATATTATCACCAAATATTGGATTCAATCTTTTTCATTTAGGACTGTTTTTTTGTTTCTATTTGCATCTGATTAATCGTAGGCCTCAGTTATCCGAAAGTAGGTACCTCATTTTTTGAGTGAAAAAAGCATTTTTTATGAATAATTTTCACAATATGAGATAAAAAATTATGAAAATTTGCACTGTTTCTCACACTAGTGCGCTTTAATGTTTAATCAGGAAGTATGCTTTTAAATGCTTTTATTTTGTTCAAAATTGCACAAAGTCACACTTATCAAAAATGGCTGGCCATTGAAAGTGAATGGTGAAGAATGAAAGTAAAAAAGACAACTAGTGTTCTGGAGCATGTTGTGCTTGCAAACATAAAGGCCATGGACCTTTGCGTGTGTGGATGCATGTATACTTACGCTATCACACACACACACACACACACACACACACACATCCATGCATACAAACTATTGTGAGTATTACACCTATTTCATTCTACCCTGAACTGCATGCAACATGCTTTTATGGTAATTCTCTCTCTCTCTATTTTTCTCTCTCTCTTACACACACACACACACACACACACACATGCTCAAACTGCCTTGTCTTTAACCTGCATTGACTTCAAAAGAATATTTTCTTTCATCACATATTCTAGACAAATCATTATGACAATAGGTTTTGAGGCTTTCATGTTCTCACAGAGTGCTGTTTTTTTGTGATCTCACCCATTCACTTTCAATGGCCAGCCATTTTTGAGAAGTGTGACTTTAAATATTAAAGCACAATAATGTGATAAACAGAGCAAATTTTCATATTTTTTTTCTCATATTGTGAAAATTATTCATAAAAAAAGCTTTTTCACTCAAAAAATGAGGTGCCTACTTTCAGATAAATGAGTCCTACAATTAATCAGATGCAAATAGAAACACAGAACCATTCCTAAATGAAAGAAAACAATTTGCCAAGAAGAATGAATCCAATATTTGGTGATAATATAGCAAAATGAGATATTTATAAGCAATTGTTTGGAGTCTGGTCATTTTTGACCAGGAACACCACAAGTGTGGCTTTGTGCAATTTTGTACAAAATAAAAGCATTTAAAAGCAAACTTCCTGATTAAACATTAAAGCGCACTAGTGTGATAAACAGTGCAAATTTTCATAAGTTTTTTGTCTCATATCTTGAAAATTATGCATAAAAATGCTTTTTTCACTCAAAAAATGAGGTGCCTACTTTCAGATAAATGAGGCCAACAATTAATTATATGCAAATATAATTATATGCAAACACAAAACCAGTCCTAAATGAAACAAAACAAGTTGACAAAAAGAATGAATCCAATATTTGGTGATAATATAGCATAATGAGAGATTTATAAGCAATTGTTTGGAGTCCGGCCATTTTTGACCGGGAACACCACAAGTGTGACTAGGTGAAATAAAACCCACAAAAAATCTGAGAAGTACTTATACCCTTTGTGAACAAAGTCAGTAAGTTTGAGTCCAATGCAATAACATTATCTAGTATTTTCGGGAAAAAGAAAATCTTCTCCAGGTCAATTTGACCCGAACACAACCAGAGGGTTAAAGCAAATGTCGAGAAAAGTGATTGAGGTGGATGGGAAAAACTGGGATCAGTTGCTGCCTTATGTGCTGTTCTCAATAAGGGAAGTGCCACAGAGCTCCACTGGATTTTCCCCATTTGAACTCCTCTATGGGCGAAGGCCAAGAGGGATGATGGATATTGCCAAAGAGGTCTGGGAGAACCAACCGTCGCCACATCGCTCTGTGGTGGAACATATGGAACAGATACACCAATGTATGACTCAGGTGTGGCCAATTGTTTGAGAGCACATGAAATAGGCACAAGAGGCCCAGGCACGAGTCTACAACAGAGGGGCCCAGCTAAGAGAGTTCCAACCAGGAGAAAAGGTTATGGTGTTAGTCCCTACGCATGAATGCCAGTTTCTCGCCAAGTGGCATGGGCCGTATGAAGTGGTGGAACGAGTGGGTCCAGTGAACTATAAGATAAGGCAGCTCGGTCGGCGCTGGATCTACCAGATTTATCATTTGAATTTACTCAAGAAGTGGTATGAGCCAGAACAATGTCTGCTTTCCACACTGTCATCCCAAGTCCTCTCCCAAGGGCCTGTGGAAGTGGAGATGGGAGCCCAACTGACCCCAACCCCAAAACAAGACCTCCGAGAGTTGGTAAGCCAACATTCAGATGTATTCTTCCTACTACCAGGATGGACCACAGTGGTCCACCATGACATAGTCACAGAACCTGGGAGGAAAGTAAGGGGGGCGGAGGGGCGTGGGCGTGTGTGTGTGTGTGTGTGTGTGTGTGTGGGGAGGGGTGGGCCTAATGGCCAACCCAATCTAATGTAATTTGTGATTAGAAGAGGCAGAATATCTTGGGTTCACCATTGGACGTAGTAATGTTCGACCTCAGAGACAAAAGACCACAATCTCCAAGTGGCCAAGACCGGTAACAAAGAAACAAAGAAACAAGTAAAAACATTCCTGGGTCTGGTTGGATATTACCGTCAGTTTATCCCCAACTTTGCAACACTTGCAGTAACTCGGTGTTGGTTACTCCAGACTTCCAACAACCCTTCATTGTCCAAACAGTGACGGGCTTGGGAGCAGTCGGGCTTGGGAGCAGAGACGGGCTTGGGAGCAGAGACGGGCTTGGGAGCAGTCCTTTCACAGCTGAGAAACGGAGAAGAACATCCCATTATGTTCATCAGCCATAAGCTGATGAATGTGTGGATGTGTGGCAAGCCAATGTGGGAAGGAGGAACTCCGGACCAAAGGAGCAGGCCCCAGTTAGGAAAAGTCATCAATTATGAGTACTTCCACTTGCTCACTTTCCAGACATGGAACCACCCACAGCTGTAGCCAATGATGGCCTAATGGAGGTCATCATAAAGCTAGAATCTCTGCTTCAGTCTGTTGTTGGCGGCCCCAGGACAAGATGCTGAAACTTTGGATGGCTTAGACCAGACCAGCTGAAAATTAACCAGAGACAACCGGCTGAAGAGCAAAAAGGGTGAATCTTGTCATGTGTTGCTTACTGACCTGCCTTCCTTCTGCTCTGTCTCCCTTCTGAAGGTGGCCCTGTGGTGAAACGGACATAGGGAACACAGACAACAAAGACAACGAAGATACCCCAGACCAGGAAGGACCTAAGTTTCAGTTTAGATTCCTTTTTGGCCATCCTATTTTCTTGGTTGAATAAAAACCTCAGTTTTTGTTAACTCCGCATCTGCTTCTCTTGTGGTTATGTTTTGTGGCAACTAAAACCTCATTTCGCCCTAGGACATCACAATACCAACAATTTTCTTGTCACATGTCTGTGTGTTGAGTCTCCCCTGTGACCTATTTTTCCCAGTCTGTTTAATTAGTTCATTCGTTTCCACCTGAGTTTGGTTAATTATCCCATTAGTCCCTGTGTTTATAAGCCTTTTCTGTTCCTTAGTTCCCTGTCTGCTATTTGTATGTATTTCCATGTTGTGCTAACCCTTGCTCCTGGATTCCTTCTGTTTCTTGTGTGGGTTTATCATTAAACGACTGTTATTTGAATTTCTCCTGCATCGTGCGCATTTAATAGCACAGCAACATTACAGAATAACAGACCCTCAAGTGAGTAAAGAATATTGCTGCATTTTTCTTTCTTTTGTTTTTGTTTTTCTCCTCTCCCCTCTTGGATGGATTTACTGGTCGTTCAGCTCCTCTACCTGGAGCAGTTGGATCGTTCACTGGAGGACTACAGCAGGGACTTTCTCGATCTGGCATGCCTTACCCACTTCCTGGACCACTCACTCTGTGTTTTCTATCACACCAGCCTGAGCGAGCAGTGTAAGGCACGCCTGCCAGTGAACGGTCCCCGCGAGGGTTTTGCCGCTTTTGTGGAGTGGGTGCTAGTGAATTGTGGATCTCCATTCACCATCTGCCCCACTGAGGATGACTTCACCAGCCCCACTCCCGATCCAGAGAACAGCCAGCCTTTACCACACTGCTGCACGGAGTACTCGCCAGAGCCCACTAAAGACAGAGAGCCCGAGCCTGCCACGACACGTGAGCCAGTGCATACAACTGCGACTGAGCTGATCGTCGCCCCGGAGCCTGAGCCTCTAGATGCGACTGATCGTGGGTGTGAGCAGTGTATCGCCGTGGGACTTTTGGTGGAGATCGAGGGCTTGGAGGGAAGCCCCACCCACACTCCCGCCGCTGAGGGTGAGCTGCAGCTGGCCTCTGGGAATTAATATGAGGAACTAGGGATGGGCGATTTGGCCAGAAAAATTATCACGATAATTTTTTTCATATCAGTCGATATCGATAATTATCACGATAAATGTCAAATCTTTATTTCTTTCAAGTTTAAAGCCAGAATTTTGCACCATTTGCTAATTTTCCTTAACAAAATAAATATTTAAATTTAAAAAATTAATTTCTTAGTTTCTGCATGTTCTAATGAGTGATATTGTTTCAAATCAAGAAACAGGTTTGGGTTGCCTAATAATAATAATATCACTTTTTTGTCTCTTAGAAATGCACATTTGATAGTAGCTTGAGTTAGGATGCAGACGTAAATTTTTGTTCATTTTTAAAATCAGTAACATCTGTAAAAATTTTACCAACCTCAGTTTTATGTGGTTAAGTTGTTGTTTTTTTTTGTTGTTGTTTTTTTTTAATAAAGCTTATGATCTCCCATAGTAGCATACATTTAAATCATGATAAACACAATTAAAACCATACACATATCACCTCAATACCATGGTAAAAATATAACTATATGGTTTTTAGGTACGTTAGCCTATTTGTATAAAAAACATTAGTCTAAAAACATTCTGTATAAATGCACACATGCTATAGCTTAATCACAAATACATACACTATAATTATATACCATTACTCTTGTAATAAAATTCAGTGTGAATATCCCACATTTCTGCCACAATACCACATGTGCAGTGAGTGTTACTACAGTAAATCCATGGTAAATGATGGCGATGTGTAGATTGAAAAGCCTTCTGACTGTCTCGTTGCACACAGTGTTTCTCCTGTTTGGCTATAAACTAGTTTAAATCATGGAGTCATTTGTGTTCATCACTGAATTCAAGCACTTCACACTGACTGGATCTCACAGCGCTGTTTAGTGCTCGCGTGACTGAGTAAATGCATTCTGCTCTAGTGAGTTCGTGCTGCTCGGTACTGACTTTGATCCAAGCGGATAAACGGTCCGTGTGGCGCGATTCAAATGAGGTGCGCTGTTTCATTCTGCTTTTGGCGCATAAACATTATATCGAACATTTATCGAACTCTTCATATCGTTTTATCGAGGAAAATTATATCGCGATAATTAGCGTTATCGATTTATCGCCCAGCCCTATGAGGAACTAATAGACATTTTTCTAATGGACTTAATAAACTGGTTTGGGGAGGTAATTCCCAGTTATCCTGTGTCTCCTGAGTCTCCGCTGATTCCGTCCAGCTCTCCTACGTCTCCTGTGTCTCCGCTGGTTCCGCCCAGCCCTGAATCTCCTGAGTCTCCGCTGGTTCCGTCCAGCTCTCCTGCGTCTGCTAAGCTCCCGGTGACTCCTAAGCTCCCACCGAGCCTCCCTCTCCCACCTCCTCTCCTAAAACCAGTCAGTTCCTCAGCCCCATCTCCGCTGATGCCTGTCAGTCCCTCAGCTCACCCTCAGTCAGCACCATCTGGGCGCTCTGATCCACCTGGGCACTTCCAGTCTCCAGCTCCGCCTTGGCATGAAGATCCCCTGTCTCTGCCTCCAGCCTCCGAGTCCTGGACTCCACCTCAGTCTTTCGACCCATCGGCTCTGCCTTGGCTCCTAGCTCCCTCATCTCCACTGTAGCCCATCATCCCACTAGCTCCACCGGGCTCCACTGTTGAACCTATGGTTTTTATATCACTTTTGCATTTGTTAACACTATCGGGTAGGTTTAGGATTGGGTTTTTTATAGAGGGATATTTCCAACAAGAGCATTTTTTAACTTTTAGTGACACTCCTCGGATATTTGAATTATGAACCACCACAATACGTACCTGAAGCAAGGTAATACAAACACAGCAATACGTGCCTATATCAATGTAACAAATACGTGCCAGGGTAACCCACATTTTAGCGCCAATCACTGGACGTTTCCCTTTGAAACTGCTTCAAAACGTGCAGTAAGGTACGTAATAAAGGTGTTGCAGAAATGTATTTAGAGGCACGTATTTCCAATGAGCCTGGGTTGAATATAAAGGCATCACTCAGTAAGCTGAAGTTGAAGAGGCACTTCCTGTGCTCACCCTGAATGCATATTCAGCGATGACCTTCAAAACCTCGCTAAATGGCACTTTGGATGTGAGGGTGTGCCCATGGTAAATAACTGGCTCCTTTTCCCCATCCCAGCAGTCCAGTTCCACACAGCGACAGCCTTGACTCAGAGCTCTGCACCACAAACAAAAATAAAAAAACTTTTATTTTATTTGCTCAACATTAGAGAAAGCATTTTTGTGTGTCTTTGTGCAAAATTTCAATAAATAAGTCATCCTGTTTAGTATGCAAGCAGATGTGTATGTATAGCATTATCTGCTAAAATGACCAGTGCTGTCTTTTTTAATATATATTTGAGCATTGTACCTGATATAAGGGTCAATGCTGCTCTCGCCGATGAGCTGGTCTTTAGTGAGGTAGGTGTTGTGTGAGGAGGAGATAAAGTAGTGACTGAGTGGGTGGCTCATGTCCTGGTAGACTCTGCCATGCTCTGGGTTATACACATCATTCTCCTTAGACAGCATGTACATGGCAAAACCATTGGGTGTCATAAACTGGTTCTTCTGGGCTGAATGGGACAGAACATACCTGCATCTTTAGGCTCAGAATTGCAAGCCTGATAAACAGTGCAAATTGCAATAAAACAGGGGTTTTCAAACCTGTCCTGGAATATTCTCAGCACTGCACATTTTCTATGTCTTCCCTCATCTAACACACCTGATTCAACTCATCAGCTTATTAGTAGAGACTGCAAGACTTGGGTGTGTCCAATAAGGGAGACATATAAAATACATATGTAGTGCTGGGGGTGCTCCAGGAAAGGTTTGAAAACCCTTTCAATAAAATAATACCAATTATTACTGTAAATTAAGAGGTCATTCACAATTGTTCTGTGTTTTTATCTCTGAATGTTTAGAGGGTTTCTACCAAGGATTGTATGTTTATGTCATAGTAAGCAAAGTGTGATACCCCATTCATTGAGCTCATAGGTAAGGATGAGGCTCTGAGCATGTACAAGCGTGTGGTCTTCACCCTGGTCTTTGAGAAATTCACGCAAATCCACGGTGGACAGGACATAACCATTAGCGGAGTACTGCTGAAACACTGCATTTAGTTCAGGCCGACGTAGTAACTCACGGCAAAACAGCTCAATCTCCTCATGTTCAAGCCGCCCGTCTGCTGACTTATCCCACTTCTGATATGCAAAGACACAAAGAAAAATTAATTTCTTCTCTTTCTGCATTTAAAGTTAGAAAAGAATACCATGCATGTACAAAAATATGCATGACTTATGTCATATTCTTAAAATCCATTTTTGTCTTTAGTGTTCATTATTGTCTGTTGTTTTTTAGCATCGCAGGCAGATTTGTTCTGTGATTAATGTCTGTGTGAACCAGAAGTTGCTGCCGACTTTATTTCAGTGTAGTGACGCATTTCCAACTGAAACAGCGTTTTGAATAGAGGGCAGGGTTTTATTTTAATGCTCCTCCTCTCTGTCTCTCACTCATAAGCTGCGTCCCAAAGTTAAGGTTGCGAAGGACCCTTCGAAGTGCATGAAGGACGCTCCACCTTTGCAGGATTTCCTAATTTCACTACCAGGGGCTCCTGATTACTGCTCCTGCCGCATAGCAACGGTGCGAGAGGACAGCTGCCATATAGAGTCTGAGCGCATTTAGGCCATGCCCACGGGGGGCGGGGTTGATTTGGATTGCGGGAAGCTGCCTCCTTGTCATTTCTGACTTATAACAAAAACAGAACAATGCCCAAAAGCTGCTGTGTGACAAGGTGTACAGCTAACAAGCTAAAAAAAACAGAACTAAGTTTTTATAAGAGACTGAACCGTAAAAGCCAGCCTTTAGGGAGACAAAAGTGGATACAGGCAATAAGACGTGAAGCATCAATAGGAAGAATGGGTAAATTGTGGGATCCTGATGCTCAGTATTTCACATATGCAATAAACATTTTGTCACTGGTAAATCAAATATCCAAATGTCAGTTTTATATATTATATTTCTGTAAGCTAAGCTGTAGCATTTTGACAGTATGCAACTTTTTAGAATGTGGATAAAGAAGAAAGCTATGCAGTAACATTGTGTTTGCTAGTGCCTAAGCTGCAGTAACTAATATAGCTTACAGCTTCTGAACAGCTTGTCCCACCATCATTTTACTTAATAGAAAGATAGATAGATAGATAGATAGATAGATAGATAGATAGATAAAAATAGTTGTAGATTTCAGGGTATTTCACTTTAGGCCATTCAGTTGGATCATTTCTCCAACAAAAGGAAGGTAAGGAAAAGGGGCACTGACATAGACCAATAAAGTTTAGTCTCTCAAAATATCTCCTCTTCTCACTCATAATAAAGTAAACACTCTGTGAGATATCTATGATGATAGTGGTTTAAAATCCTTCCAGAATCTTAAAACTCAATATAATCTGCCAGGCACCTCCTTCTTTATGTTTTTGCGTATTAGATCGGCCCTACGGACATATGGGGTGCCTTGGAACTCTCAACTACCTGTTCACCCTTTGTGCAAATTAATCCTTCCTTCTGAGGAATCTACCTCCTCTGCTTCAGTCATCTATCTCTTTCTTCTT